>SJYQ01000491.1:49364-122595 GCA_006410935.1 Redunca redunca | reverse complement strand
ATTCCTGTGACTCTGACCTGCACTCTCGGTTGAGAACAACAGCCAGGCAGACTTTTTGAAGTTTCACTTTTTAACTTAACGTACAGTAGGGGTGGGGCTTCCCTGGTGGCTCAGAAGGTAAAGAATCTGCCTACAGTGCCGGGGTCTGGGTTAGATCCCTGGGTCGGGAAGATGCCCTGGAGGAGGAAATGGCAACCCCTTCCAGCATTCGTGCTTGGAGAACTGCATGGACGGAGGAGCCTGCCAGGCTACAGTCCATGGGGTCACAAAGTCAGACATGACTGAGGACTACACTTTCACTTTTCACAATGGGGGTATTTCTAGGTTGACTGGGAAAGACAAACTTTATCATTTTGTTTTAAACGAGGAGCAGGCTCACGTGTGTGTCTTTGAGTCCTCTCTCTGTTTCTCCCTCCTCCATCACTCCCCTTTCTTCCTCTTCCTCTCTCAGTCCTGTCTCACCATCTCTCCCTTCCCCCAGGTCTCTGTGTCCCTGTCTCTCTGTCTCTCTCTCTGTTGTCTTTGCCCCTCTTCTGGCTGGAAGCTGCATTTCCGGTTCACAAAAGCAAATCACCCCTCTCCCCCGCCTGCATGTCCACCTGACCTCTGCCCTCTCAGACCTGGCTGGACAAGGAGCTGATGAGCATGAAAGATTTGAATAACAACTCCAGCAGCCTCAGGAACTCAGGATCTCTGTAGTCAAAGCGGTTTCCGAAGACAATGGAGCAGATGATGTTGGCGGTGATGGAGTGGAAGTAGAAGACGGGATCATGGAGGGCTCCTAGAGGGAAAGGGGTGGGTCGCAGGACACAGACTCAAATGCCTGGGGACCTGTCTCTGTGTGGCTCTCCTCTATCACTCAGTCACAAACAACCAAACAAACAATCAAACACTGGCATCATAACAGCCAACACTCGCTAGCCTGGAAGCTGTGCCAGGCCCTATTCTAAGCACTTCACATATTATTTTATTAAATTCTCATCTCAGTCCTGTGAACAAGGTGCAGAGCAGGTGTTCAGTCAATTGCATGTGCCATTTACATAGCTCAGTTCTCCTGGTCCCTTAACTGTCCGCCCTGCCCACCCCCATGTTTTTTTGTCCACCTCTAGAGTTCTCTGGTCTTTCAGGAACTGTTCTGCACTTGATTGTTGATGTCTAGATGTGCCAGGCACCCAGGAGTGCCGGGTCAGTGCAGTCTCTCTCCCTGGGGCTCCCCTGTCCATCATCTCTTGTTCCCTTGCACACCCTTTCCTGGGCCTGTCTGTCTCTCTCTAATCTTCGTGCCTCAGTTCCTCTCTGCTGTTGTTCCTTCCTGCCTCTCTGAGTTTCCTCTCTTTTTGCCTTGGTCCCTCCATCTCTGTCTCTTTCTTCCTCTCTGTGTCTCCATCTGAATCCCTCTGTCTCTTCTTGGCTTTCTTCGGAGTCCCTCCGTCCTTATATCTCTATAGCTCCCTGTGGCTCTGCCTCTTCCTCCCAGACTCTCCATTTATGTCTCAAAATCTCTTAAGAAAGCATCTTGTCACCTTTATGTCTCAGACACACATTTCTGAGGAATCCTAAAACCACCGGAAGTGCCCACCTGACTTCCTAAGAGCAGAAAACCCTGACTGCCCCCCTTGCTTACTGCCAGTTGTTCACCTAAAGAAAGGAAAACACAATTTGTCCTTTAAAAAAACAATATCTGTAGTTTTCTCTTTTTCTCTCTTTACTTTCTTTTTATTGAAGTCACATTTTGGCCCTTGCCAGATACAATCAAACCATGAACTGGTTCCCTTGAACGCAGGCAATTAACGTGCTATTTACTGTCTGAGTCGTCTTCGAGTTCCTCTTGACACTACACTTCTGTATCTCTCCGGCCCCTGCATTTCTCACCTACCCACCTCTGCCCCGTCTCTCTGCCCCTCTCTCTGTCCCTGCTCCTCTGACGGTCTCCCAAGCTCTGTCTCCACTCTGTTTCTACATCTCTCTCCCTCTGCCCACCTATACCCTCTGTCTTTGGGCTACAGTCCTCACGCAGCTTCCCGTGTTTCTCTCCTGCCCACCCCCGCCCCAGGGCTCACCCTGGGATTTCCGCAGCTCCTGCACCAGACACTGAGCCTCCTCCTGAATCCGCTCCTCCACGCTCCGCTTTCCCATCCCGAAGTCCCTCATGGTGGCCAGAGAGAATCGCCGAAGGGCCTTCCAACGTTCCCCGTTGGCAAAGACAACACCTAGGGTTTAGGAGAGGCTTGGGTTGCAGAAGAATTTTCAAGGAGATTCTGGATCCCTCTCCACCCCTTCCCTTCCCTTCCCAGCCTCACCCTCCCCAGTCGCCATCCTCCATCCCCTGTCCCTTCCCAGTGGCCCTGAGGCCCTTACCGTGTCCCTGGACAACTGGGTCAACAACAGCGATCTTCGCTCGGCCAGAGAAGACCTCGGCCTGGTCCACCAGGGCCTCCCTAATGGCCTCTGTCCCGCATATTATGACCACTGGCCTTGGCCCCAGGTACACCGTGAAGACATCCCCATATTTCTGTTGGAACTGCCAAGCACACCCACAGCCAGGGTTGCTATTAGTCAGTATGCACCTCTGTCACCATCTCGACTTTTAAACCAGTAAAACACGTGTGTGGGTGTGTGTGTGTGTGTGTGTGTGTGTATGAGTCACTCAGTTGTTTCTGACTCTTTGCGACCCCATAGATTATAGCCTGTCAGACCTCTCTATCCATGGAATTCTCCAGGCAAGAATACTGGAGTGGGTTGCCATGCCCTTCTCCAGGGGATCTTCCCAAACCAGGGATCGAACCTGCGTCTCCTGTATTGCAAGCAAACTCTTTACCATCTGAGCCACCAGGGAAGCCCTGAAACACTTGCCTATAGATTGGAAATTAAACCCTTGCCTATAGATTGGTAATTAAACACTTGCATATAGATTGATAACTAGCCACTGCCCCAAGACCTTACACCCCATTCTGCCTTTTTGCTTCCCAGAACCCAGTATTAAAAGATTAACCCATGACCCAGCCCAGTCCACACTGGTTGGCTTGGCTGGTGTCGTGTCCAGCTCTTTACGATCCTATGGACAGCAGTCCACCAGACTCCTCTATCCATAGGATTCTCCAGGCAAGAATACTGGAGTGGGTTGCCATGCTCTCCTCCAGGGGATCTTTCTGACCCAGGGATCGAACCAACGTCTCTTACATCTCCTGCATTGACAGGTGGGTTCTTTACCACTAGCACCACCTGGAAAGCCCCTCAAGAAGCACAGATGGTTAAATATTCCTATTAATAATTTCACCCAAGCCCAGGTGATATTGGTTGAGTCTGGTGAGATCTCCCTGGCATCTCAACTAAAGAATCATCCTTCTTGGAACTTCCCTGGTGGTCCACTGGCTAAGACTCTGAGCTCCCAATGCAGGGGCCCATGTTCAATCCCTGCTCAGGGAACTGAACCCCATTAAGTGTTTGCATGCTGCAGTGAAGGGCAGCTAAGACCTAGCACAAGAGAAATAAATAAATAAAATATTTTTTTAAAAATCATCCTTGTGACCTACCTTCAACCCCCATCTGCCTCCTGGCAATTTCCCCAGAGAACCACCCACCCACTTGGGAGGCATGAAGGTAATGTGATGGCTTTCTGGGGGTTATCATGAAATCTGAAAAGTCATAACATCAAGTCTTGCCACTGGGGCAACAGCTCAACAGTATTTATTGAAGCTGGAGGCATGGATACTGAGTAACTCATCCACTTCATTCCCAGAAACACACTCAACTAAAATGCATGCATGTGCTCAGCAAAATAAAAAACAAGGAGATTCATAGATGCCTTATAATAAATGCTCTGCAACATAGGGAATAAACAACTAGTGATGAATTCATATTGTGGACTACTATGCAACCATGAAAAGAACAAACCACTGCTACAACCAACAGCAAGAATGAAACTCACAGATGTAATGCTGAGTGAAAGCAACTAGACCCAGAAGAGTTCATGTCATAATTGTATTTATATGAAATTCAGAAACAGATAATAGGAACTTATGGTGTCAGAATAATAGGAGGGTAGTGACTGGAAGGGGGACTTAAGGAGGTTTCTGGGCATGAGCCAAGTTGTTACATATCTGTATGTCAACTCCATCAGTATGTTCATTTGAGAAAATTCACTGAACTGAGCACTTAGGATTTGTGTACTTTACCCTAAAGGTTAAACTTCAATTACAAATTGACTTACAGAAGAAGAAGGACCAACAGCATATGATATCACTTATATGTGGAAGCTAAAGTATGACACAGTCAGGGAAGTAAGATTCTGCATGCTGCACAATGTGGCCAAAGAAATAATAATTAAATTAACGTAACACAGTGTAAAAAAAATTAAAGTGACACAAATGAAACAAATATGACGCAAATTAACATACCTAAGAAACAGAAACAGAATCGCAGACATAGGGAACAGACTGGCTCTTGTCGAGGGGGAGGATGCGAGAATGAGGGGGGAGGATGCATGAACGGAGAGGGAGGCTGGGCAGAGCAGACGCGAGCTTTCACATCTGGAATGCATAGACAATGAAGTCCTATTGTACAGCACAGGGAACTATATTCAATATCCTGAGATAAACCATAATGGAAAAGAAGATTTTTAAAAAGGAAAGCATGTATATGTACAACTGAATCACTTTGCTATACAGCAGAAATCAGCAAAACTTGGTAAATCAACGATACTGCAATTTCAAAAATTGATTTTAAAAGTTGACTTAAAATTATAAAACGGTTAAGTTTATTGAAAACTCTCTCACAGTGATCTCTGCAAACCCCCCTTGCTGGTCTCCTTACTTCCTTTCCTGCGCTACCCACAATCCTTTCACTGCACACCCCACCCTAACTTGAAACCAGAGTGATTGGATTAAAATGCAAATTAATATCCCTAACTTGTTTTGCCAAGAAAATGCACTGGTCACAGCAAACACCCTCTTCCAACGACACAAGAGAAGACTCTACACGTGGACATCACCAAATGGTCAACACCAAAATCAGATTTATTATATTCTTTGCAGGCAAAGATGGAGAAGCTCTATACAGTCAACAAAAACAAGATGAGGGGCTGACTGTGGCTCAGATCATGAACTCCTTATTACCAAATTCAGACTGAAATTGAAGAAAGTAGGGAAAACTGCTAGACCATTCAGGTATGACCTCAGTCAAATCCCTTATGATTATACAGTGGAAGTAAGAAATAGATTTAAGGGCCTAGATCTGATAGATAGAGTGCCTGATGAACTATGGAATGAGGTTCGTGACATTGTACAGGAGACAGGGATCAAGACCATCCCCATGGAAAAGAAATGCAAAAAAGCAAAATGGCTGTCTGGGGAGGCCTTACAAATAGCTGTGAAAAGAAGAGAAGCGAAAAGCAAAGGAGAAAAGGAAAGATATAAGCATCTGAATGCAGAGTTCCAAAGAATAGCAAGAAGAGATAAGAAAGCCTTCTTCAGCGATCAATGCAAAGAAATAGAGGAAAACAACAGAATGGGAAAGACTAGAGATCTCTTCAAGAAAATTAGAGATACCAAGGGAACATTTCATGCAAAGATGGGCTCGATAAAGGACAGAAATGGTATGGACCTAACAGAAGCAGAAGATATTAAGAAGAGGTGGCAAGAATACACAGAAGAACTGTACAAAAAAGATCTTCATGACCCAGATAATCACGATGGTGTGATCACTCATCTAGAGCCAGACATCCTGGAATGTGAAGTCAAGTGGGCCTTAGAAAGCATCACTACGAACAAAGCTAGTGGAGGTGATGGAATTCCAGTTGAGCTATTTCAAATCCTGAAAGATGATGCTGTGAAAGTGCTGCACTCAATATGCCAGCAAATTTGGAAAACTCAGCAGTGGCCACAGGACTGGAAAAGGTCAGTTTTCATTCCAATCCCAAAGAAAGGCAATGCCAAAGAATGCTCAAACTACCGCACAATTGCACTCATCTCACATGCTAGTAAAGTAATGCTCAAAATTCTCCAAGCCAGGCTTCAGCAATATGTGAACCGTGAACTTCCTGATGTTCAAGCTGGTTTTAGAAAAGGCAGAGGAACCAGAGATCAAATTGCCAACATCCACTGGATCATGGAAAAAGCAAGAGAGTTCCAGAAAAACATCTATTTCTGCTTTATTGACTATGCCAAAGCTTCGACTGTGTGGATCACAATAAACTGTGGAAAATTCTGAAAGAGAAGGGAATAGCAGACCACCTGACCTGCCTCTTGAGAAATCTGTATGCAGGTCAGGAAGCAACAGTTCGAACTGGACATGGAACAACAGACTGGTTCCAAATAGGAAAAGGAGGACGTCAAGGCTGTATATTGTCACCTTGCTTATTTAACATCTATGCAGAGTACATCATGAGAAACGCTGGACTGGAAGAAACACAAGCTGGAATCAAGATTGCTGGGAGAAATCTCAATAACCTCAGATATGCAGATGACACCACCTTATGGCAGAAAGTGAAGAGGAACTCAAAAGCCTCTTGATGAAAGTGAAAGAGGAGAGTGAAAAGGTTGGCTTCAAACTCAACATTCAGAAAACGAAGATCATGGCATCCGGTCCCATCACTTCACGGGAAATAGATGCAAAGGCAAAGGTAAACAGTGGAAACAGTGTCAGACTTTATTTTCTTGGGCTCCAAAATCACTGCAGATGGTGACTGTGGCCATGAAATTAAAAGACGCTTACTCCTTGGAAGAAAAGTTATGATCAACCTAGATAGCATATTCTAAAGCAGAGACATTACTTTGCCGACTAAGGTCCGCCTAGTCGAGGGTATGGTTTTTCCTGTGGTCATGTATGGATGTGAGCGTTGGACTGTGAAGAAGGCTGAGCACCGAAGAATTGATGCTTTTGAACTGTGGTGTTGGAGAAGACTCTTGAGAGTCCCTTGGACTGCAAGGAGATCCAACCAGTCCATTCTGAAGGAGATCAGCCCTGGGATTTCTTTGGAGGGAATGATGCTGAAGCTGAAACTCCAGTACTTTGGCCACCTCATGCGAAGAGTTGACTCATTGGAAAAGATTCTGATGCTGGGAGGGATTGGGGGCAGGAGGAGAAGGGGACGACAGAGGATGAGATGGCTGGATGGCATCACGGACTCGATGGACATGAGTCTGAGTGAACTCCAGGAGTTGGTGATGGACAGGGAGGCCTGGCGTGCTGCGATTCATGGGGTCGCAAAGAGTTGGACACGACTGAGCGACTGAACTGAACTGAACCTGTTCAAACCACCCAGCACTCCTACTCCCCTGAGTAAAGCCTGAAGTTTCCCCACGGTGGACAGAGCCTACATGATGTTGCCCATCACCCCTCTGACACCTCCACCCACTCACACACATACTTTGATCGCACAGATCCAGGCTCCCTGGGGCTCCCCAGACATGCTGAGCTTGCTCCTGCTTCTGAGTTCTGGCACTGATACCTGTCGCTCATGGATATCTTCCACAGGCATCTTTCAGAGTGTCTGATCAGCAACAAGGCAAGATGGAGCCTTTTCTTCACCACTCATTCTAAAGTAGCTTCAAGTAACTCCTGTCACTTTTAAAAATATATATATTTTTAATTAGAGGATAATGACTTTACACCATTCTGTTGGTCTCTGCCGTATGAAACATGAATGAGTCGCAGGTATACCTATGTCCCCTCCCTCTTGAACCTCCCTCCCCCTTCCAGCCCCATCCCACTGCTCCAGGTTGTCACCAAGCCCTGGTTTGTAGCTCCTGCCACTCTTGAAAATATCACCTCGCTTTATTTTAATCATAGTTCTTACCAACCTAATATTTCCTTCTCTGTTTGTATGCCCTGTCTAATGCCATATCAAATTTGCCTAGAATGTTTCTGGGCACACAGAAGGTGCCCAGTAAGTTACCACTGAATGAATGAATAGATCGAGTATTAATGAGCACTTACTGCATACCAAGCTCTACGCACGTTCTAGTCCTCACAACTCTCTTATGAGGCAGGCATTCTTATCATCACGACCTCATCTTGCTGAAGAGAAGCTAAGATTCAATGAGTAAGAGTTGAATCTGGAACACAAACCCTCATCCGTCTGACTCCAGAAGGATTTGGAAATAAATCATGACACCTACTAACCTATGACCTCTCTTTCCTTCGCTCCCTCCCTCTTTCTCTCTCAACCTCTCTCTCTCTCTCCAAAGACGCAGTGAGCATGGAGGATCATGAGGAAATCCCTGGGGGTCCAGTGGTTGGAATTCCAAGCTCCCACTGTAGGGGGCCCGAGTTCAATCCCTGGTTGGGGAATTAAGATCCCACATGCCACATGACACGACAGGAAAACAAGAGCATCACGGACACACAGAGAACCCTTGCAAGGACTATAGAAGAGATTTAGGGGGTCTGGAACTAGCAAAAATGTATGCAAAATGTATGTGAATATTTGTGGGGGAGGGGATCCACCGTGCCTTAAACTCCCAAAGGATTTAGTGATCCCCAACTTGTCAGGAGACACAGGAGAAGGGGTTTCGATCCCTGGGTTGGGAAGATCCCCTGGAGTAGAACATGGCAACCCACACCAGCATTCTTGCCTGGAGAATCCCATGGACAGAGCAGCCTGCCAGGCTACAGTCCATGGGGTCACAAAGAGTTGGACACAACTGAGTATGCATGTGATAACAATAAATAAAATAAGAAGTTGTTAGGCAGCTTCCATCTATGAAGGAGAAGNAGAATCCCATGGACAGAGCAGCCTGCCAGGCTACAGTCCATGGGGTCACAAAGAGTTGGACACAACTGAGTATGCATGTGATAACAATAAATAAAATAAGAAGTTGTTAGGCAGCTTCCATCTATGAAGGAGAAGAAAAGGCCTCCACGCTGGACTCGCACGTCCCCTCTGTGAAGTCCCAGGGTGTAACTACGGACCAGTGCCTTCCCCGGGCTGCCCTCACCATCTGTTTCTCTAAGGTGAAGGCGACACCTCTTCTAGCCCACAAGGTGTTGTAAGCAAGACTTGATGAATCCCCTCCACGATACAAATAAATCCTAGCCACACAGTTCTGAATGAAGAAACTAAGTCCGGGTATTTCCACAAAAGTCCATGGTGTTTACCCTTGCGATCAAAACAAAATAATACGCACTTGGGGCCTCCACATCTGTGATGAAACACTCTCCCTTAAAATCAAAGGGTGGTCCAGTGCTTGAAAATCCACTTTCCAATGCAGAGGACACGGGTTCGGTACCTGGTCGGGGATCCCACATGCCACAGAGGAACTAAACCAGAGGGCAGCAGCTAGAGAGCTCTCGAGCTCCGAGCCTGCGCCCTCTAGAGCCCGTGCGCTCCAAGTGAAGCTGGCACAGCACAGCTAGAGGAAGTCTGCACACCACAGCAAAGAGCCGCAGAGCTCAAAAAAAACCACACACGACAAGCCCAAGGCTCAGGAGTGTGGTCACTGCAGGGGCTCTGCGGAGGGGATAGAGGCCCCTGGGCCTGATGGAAGTTACTGTCAAGTGTTCCCTAAGCCTAACCTGTTGGGGAGTGGGCTCACGGGTGTAGATGACATGGTGGGTGTGCTCAGTTGCTCGGTCATGTCTGACTCCTTGCAGCCCCATGGACTGTAGCCCCCCAGGCTCCCCTGTCCGTGGAATTTCCCAGGCAGGACTACTGGAGTGGGTTGCCATTTCCTACTCCAAGGGATATTCCCAACCGAAGATTCGAACCCACTGACAGGCAGATTCTTTACCACTGCACCACCTGGGAAGCCCATGGATTACATTATTAACACATAAATAGATCACCAATCATGGAATCATGCCTAGAGAGCAGTGGTGCAGGACCTGGTAGACACTCCAGTGTCCCTACTCACTGCACATTAACGTTTATGATTAGTAAGAGCTTTGGACCTGGCCTCCCGTTCTGTTCTCCCTCCCTCCTCCTCTTTGTCTGGCGCTGGCTGGGACCAATCTTTGCCAGCTTTTGTTGGCAGAGGAGAAACCTACTGGCGGGTACTACCACCCCTTTTCTCCCTCTCTCCCCTGTGGCAGGCAGGGACTCGGGAGAAGGGGACAGAGGAGCAGGGATTCCTATACCCTTGGCTCACACCCAGACACCTCTTCATGCCGCCTGCCCTCTCCAGGGACAGTGCCCACACACTTCCAACTGAGCAAGGGACGCCTCTGACTGCCTGCTCGCCATCCACCACACTTCAGCTCCACATCCCTTCCTCACCGAACTTCCCACAGCCCACCCCTGAGCCTGGAAGGATGCCTCACATCCCCAAGGACGGAGGCGAGGAGCCACCCTCAGATCCCGCCCACCTGAGTCTCACCCTCAGGAAGGATTTGAGCAGGCCTTTTCTGTCCATCTGCAGAAGGTTCCCCAGGAAGGGCAGAGGACGGGGGCCAGGCGGGAGGTGCCCATGGGCCTTTGGGTGGCCTCTGGCCAGGAGGATCAAGAGTCCGGTGAGCAGAGCAAAGAGAAGGAGAACGCTGAGCTCCATGGCTGAAGTCTGACGGTCTTCCAACCTGCTGGGCTTCTGCTGAGTCTTTTATACTAAGCCTGTCCCCACACCCAGTTATGTAACGTCATCCATTCCCTGGCATTCTCCAAGAGTGTGAACTCGGAAGGGAAGGAGGACGCAGTTCCTGCTCCGACAGTCAGCTGGCCTGCTCCCCTGATACCTCTACAGCCCCTCCCTAGATGCTGGCCCCCTCCCTAGATGCTGGCGGAGACACCACGGTAGCAATAACAAGGTCCACATGAGTCTGCACTTTGTGGGTGTGGAGAGCACCCATGGTCTCCCTGCTTTAGCTGTGTTAGTGGGTTTGTGTTTACATATTTCGGTGCATACCTGCTTGCGTGTGTGTGCTTGTGTGATTCTTACACATGAAAGAGGGTTTGTATTTAGGTGAACATGCCCATGTGTGTTTCTGTACATGAGCGTGAGTGTGCTTACGCACGTGTCTCTGCACGTGTGTGGACTTCTATGTATTTGTGTGGTGTCTCACACCTGAAGGTGTGTCTGTGTTTTCGTGGTGGTGGTGGTGGGGTGGGTCCGTGTGTGAGAGTCTGTGTGTGTGTGTGTCTGCATCAGACAGTCCCTGTCACTACAGGGCTTGCAGACACTCGGCCGTTCTCTCTGCAGCCCGCCTTCCTTCACCCTCCCTTCTGTGAGAGCCGCAGATGGGAGAGGCAGGAGCAGCGGGGCAGCAGGCCTGGGAGACAGCTCCGGGCTCTCAGGTCTCCCATTGCCCTGGTTTCCTCCCCGCCTCCTGCTCTGTCTTCACAGTTGCAGGGCTCTTTTCCGTCCCTGGAGGATAGTCTACATGTGTGCGTGTCCCTCTCTCTCCGGCTCTCTCTCTCATCTCCGTGTCTCTGTTTCACTCCTTAAACTCTGAGCTCCAGGAGCACAGAGACTGCGTGCAGTTTGATCAGTGCCCACTGAGCTTGCCTGTCTCCAGCATTCCCCGGAGCCTTTGGCAGGCTCAATTTGTATTTACCAAATATGCTAATGATTGTGTCTGTGTCCGCTTGTCTTGGCCTGAGTCTGGCTTTCCACCTCTCTCTCTCTCTCCTCTAGAAGGAGGGTGGCAGTCTCTTTCTTGCAATGTTAGGCAAATCTCTTGAGAACCCAAAACTCTGACCCAGCAGCTGAGTCAGACTCCTCCAACCCAGTGTCCCTTGATCTCTTGAAGAGGTGGGACCTGTACTTTGTTGACCTTGGAGAGAGGCCACCATGAACTTTCCTCAACCCAGGTCCTGGGTTCCGCTGTGCTGTGTGAACTGGCACTGAACTTGGGTCCTTATTCCAGGCCCAGGAATCACTGACGGGGAGACATGAAATGCTTGACACAGGAAATCACCTGATCTTCACTCAGTTAATGGAGGGAATCACAGAGAGGTTAAGATCTTGCCCAAGGTCACACAGCCATCCTGTGGTAGCCTCAGGAGTCAAACCCAGACAGTCTAGCTCCAGAGTCTGTTCTTCCAGCCATTTGACTGGGCTGCCTTGCGGAGAGAGAGGCAGAGAGGCAGAGTGAGATAACAGGCAGAGAAAAGCAGAAGGGGAAAGAGACGGAGAGGGTGAGAGGCAGGAGAGGGCAGAACGTACTAAGGGAAAGACTTCTCTGGGTAAGTAAGGAAGGGAAAGCCTTGGTTAAACAAACTGCTTTCTTTCCTACAGGGCTTCTCAGAGCCCTTAGATTGCTAACACGAGCTGTCCATAACTCATCGAGAGGGGAGGGGACTTGACGGGAGCTCCCAGTCTGTTTGGAGGACGCATCACAATCTCTTGGGCAAGTGTCTGAGGCTCTTTGAGCTTCAGGTTTGCGCATCAGGAAAATGTGGGCACCTACCCTATAGGATATTTATGAGAATGAAAATGAGACCCACTGTGCAGGGGGCCTGGCCCATAGCAAGTGTTCTATGGATGCACTGTGGCCACAGAGAGAGACTCAGAGACCAAGACTGAGGAAGGCGGAGAGACAGACCAGAAAGAGAGGCTTGAGACATGACTGAGAGGGGCACCCAAGACAAGGCTACGCTGAGACCTCAAAGGACACAGCAAACAGTTACTCATCCACTCAACAAGCATTGGGTACCTACTGTGCGCCAGGCCCTCTTTTAGGCACTGGGGACACAGCAGTGAACAAAACGTGAATATCTTTGCTCTCACAGAGCTAACATTCTAGCAGGAGGGTCAGATAACCACAAAATGGTGATGCATTAGTAAATTCACGTAGTGGCAGGTAGAATACAGGCGTCGAGCCCTGGGCTGTCCTTCCTGGTTGTCTTATCGCCTGTGCGCATTTTGTTTGATCAGCACCCACCTACACTGGGTGCATGGTAGTTTGACAATCACCCTGGGCGTGTGACAAGTTTTACCGTCAGGGAAAGAGGCACAAAGGTGGAAATGGTGATGCCTGAGATTGTCAGAGGACAGGCATGGCGAAGAGGCAGGCGGAGAGATAATGAGACGTGATGAGGGAAACACAGAAGCCCGGGGACGGAAGGACAGACAGACGGGCATGAGCACTGGAGAAATGAAGGCACTTGTTGTAGTTATTTAGTTGCTGAGTCATGTCCAACTCTTTGCAACTGCATAGACTCTAGCCCTCCAGACTCCTCTGTCCATGGGATTCTCCAGGTAGGAACACTGGAGTGGGTTGCCATTCCCCTCTCCAGGGGGTCTTCCCGGCGAAGGGATCAAACCCGTGTCTCCCGCATTGGCAGGCGGGTTCTTTACCACTGAGCCACCAGGGAACCCCTAAACGAAGGCACACTAGGAGACGGCGAAGGACAGACGCGCACCCCGAGAGGGCTGGGGGGAAGCTGGGGGACTAGCGAGGGGCTGAAGGAGCGGCTCTGGGCTGAGGGAACCCACGAGGGGCTCGGAGCTGATGGAACTGGTGAGATTCTGAAGGGAAAGTCAGGGGCCACCTGAGGCAGATTGAGAGGCTGAGGGGAAAGCAAGGTGACACTCAGGATCAGAGACATAGAAACACAGAGACACCGAGAGACCCAGAAGAGAGGGCAGCACCGTGCGATGAGACCCAGGGCAGCCGCAGTGACAACCACCTGTCCAGAGACCAGGACGGACAGACAGATGGGTGGTGGTCTCTCGGGCCACCCCTCGTCGCCACAGCCGAGGGCCTGGCAGGGCCAGTGTTCACGGGGCGCCTGGGCCCAATGCCCACAGTCATCGCTGTGCGGCTACCAGGCAGTGTGAGGCCCTGCTGGAGAGGTGGATGCCTTCCCTGGGCACATTGGGCACAGCCATCGCCCAGAGAAGCCTGTGGGTCAGTGGCGAGATGGGGGCGCCCGGCTCAGGGCCCACTTCACACGCAGCAGGTCCCCTGCAAGCTGCAGTTCAGCCCCGTCATTAGGCGCTCAGGCCCTCGAGTCAGAGGTTGCCGTTGTTTCATTGCTCAGCCGTGTCCAACTCTCTATGACCCCCCGGGACTGCAGCACGCCAGGCTTCCCTGTCCTTCACCATCTCCCGGAGTTTGCTCAAACTCATGTCCATTGAGTCGGTGGTGCCACCCAACCATCTCATCCTCTGTCATCCCCTTCTCCTCCTGGCTTCAGTCTTTCCCAGAATCAGGGTCTTTTCTAATGAGTTGGCTCTTCATGTCAGGAGCCAGAGGACCCGAGTTCAAACCCCAGCCCCACCAGCACTGTCTATATGCTGGCTGGTTCTCGAACCTCTCTGTACCTCTCTTCGCTCACCTGTAAAACAGGGGTAATGTCCAACCCCATCCCCAGGGATGTTGTGAGAGTTCAATCAGGTGTTACACCTATACGTGTTATACCCTGGTGGTCCAGTGGCTAAGACTCTGCGCTGCCAATGCAGGGGGCCCAGGTTCCATCCCTGGTCAGGGAACGAGATCCCACATATCACAACTAATAATCCTCCATGCCGCAAACTAAAAATTCTGCATGCCAGCACTAAGACCCAGCACAGCCAAATAAATAAAAATTAGAAATAATTTTTAAAAAAGAAAAAGCAACTTGGATAGATTCTAGCATGTAATACCCATTACACACCTGTTTTCCTGCTAAAGTCAATTGAAACATTGGGAGGTTTGCTCCAAATCCTCTTTTGCCCATTCACACGTGAAGGTGCACGATGGTTTCAGAATAACGCTTTTAACTGCATAAGGTTAAATTCCTTAAAGAAGCCAAGCACACGGTATGGCTGAGTCCCTTTGCTGTTCACCTGAAATTATCACAACATCGTTGTTCATCGGCTATGTGCTACACTTAGTTGCTCAGTCGTGTCCGACTCTTTGCGACCCCATGGACTGTAGCCCGCCAGGCTCCTCTGTCCATGGGGATTCTCCAGGGAAGAATACTGGAGTGGGTTGCCATGCCCTCCTGGTTAGTTGGCTATACCCCAATACAAAATAAAGTTCAAAAGAAAAAATGGCAATTTTTAAGATATCTAATATTCTTTGTATACCATTATAAAGTTTTTTTAGCATAAATAAATGTCAAACCAGAAAAAGAAGAAGTCAATCACTCAAAGTCACACATTGCACATGATTCCATTTACATGAAATATCCAGAACTGGCAAATCTGTGGACACAGAAAGCAGTTCAGTGGTTGGCAGAGACTAGGGGAGGGGAGAATGGGGTGTGCCTGCCTAATATATACAGGGTTTTCCTTTGGGGTGATGAGAAGTTTCTGGAACTAGACAGTGCTATGGTTTTACAACATCGTGTGTATACTTAATGCACTCAATTGTACTTTTAAAAATAGTAAGCCTCATGTTATGTTTGCTTTACCATGATAAAAAAATTTAATTCATAAGATCCCCATAAAAATCAATTTTATTAAAAGTCAAAAATAAACCAGATGTGTGATATACTGCATTCTTCTCAGAAACGTGTTCAAAAACAAGATCTAGGCATCATCTTAGACTGGTGATGAGTCTAAATGATATTTCCAGAGCTGCAATTGAAATGTGCTGTGAAAATACCTGTGGTTTCTGGGGACTTCCCTGGTGGTCCAGTGGTTAGGACTGCAGCAGGAATGCAGCAGGATTGAATGGGTTCCACTCCTGGTTGGGGAAATAAGATCCCAAATGTTGCAGGGCATGGCCAAAAAGAGGAGAAAATGTCTGGTTTCCATTAGTGACAAAGCCACTGTTACTGCTGACATGACTGCAATCTACCTTCAGAATTGGGAGAAAGGCTAAATTTCAGAATGAGTTTAATGAAAAACAGGTAATTTTGCTTTCCATCCAAGTTCTTGGGGGCCCTGAAATCTAGGGGTGCCTGGACCTCACTTAAAGACTTCCAGGTCTAGAGGCTTCAAATCTAGGCCCTGGAGTCCTGTAAGCCTGGATTTCAACACTGTCTCTGGCGCATATTAGCTTTGACAAGTGACTGTCCTCCCTAGGCCTCCATTTTGTCATCTATAAAATGGGGAGTTTTTATTTTTCTCTCATCATTTTTAAAATTTATTTATTTTTAATGGAAGGATAATTGCTTTACAGTGTTGTGTTATTTCCACCATACATCAATATGAATCAGCCATAGGTATACCTATGTCCCCTCCCTCCCACCTCCCACCCCCATCTCATCCCTCTAGGTTGTTACAGAGCCCAGGTTTGAGTTCCCTGAGTCATACTACAAATTCCCAATGGCTGACTATTTCACATGTGGTAGTGTATATTCTTCCTTGCTACTCTCTCCATTCACCCCACCCTCACCTTCCCCTTCCCACCCCCACGTCCCCAAGTCCATTTCTATGTCTGCATCACCACTGCTGCCCTACAAACAGATTCATCAGTTCCCTCTTTCTAGATTCCGTACATATGCATCAGTATGCGACATTCGTCTTTCTGTTCCTGACTACACTCTGTATAATAGGCTCTAAGTTCATCCATCTCATTAGAACTGACTCAAATGCGTTCCTTTTTATGAGTGAGTAATATTCCTAAAATGGGGCGTTTTAAAATTGTTTGTATGCACTACATCAAGAATGTGGCTACTCAATGAATCACACAGGTCACACAGCACAGTAGGAACCATGACCTGGGGTCAGGAAAGTCCATGGTGGCACCTCTCCAAGGTCAAGGAAGTGCATGTTTCACCCCTGTGTTGAAATGCACCATAAGAGCAACAGGAAACAAAGGTCAGGAAGCTGAAGAGTCTATGATATGTAACTCCCCAGTCCCTGTAGGGCACAGATGGAATGTGTCTGGTGTTTCCAGTGCCCAGTTAGGTGTTTGGGTCATGGCAGGGGCCCAGAAGAATATTGTGACATGAATAACAATTTTCTGGGGTTTAACTGTGTCACCCCCAAAAATTGATACATTGGAATCCGACTCAATGGACGTGAGTTTGAGTAAATGGGAGCTGGTGATGGACAGGGAGACCTGGTGTGCTGCAGTCCATGGGGTGGCAAAGAGTCGGACACGACTAGCGATTGAACTGAACTGAACTGAAGCCTTAACCCCCAGTACCTCAGAATGTGACCTTATTTGAAGATGCATTCATTCATTGCAAATGTAATCAAGTTAAAAAGAGGTCCTTAGTGTGGGCCTCAATCTGGTTTGACTGGTGTCTTTATGAAAGGGGTAGTTCAGGACACAGACACATCCCAGGGAGAATGCCATGAGAAGATGGAAGACAGAGATCAGGATGATGCTTCCTGATGCTTCCAAAGATGGCCAGCAAACCACCAGATACAAGGGGAGAGACCTAGGATAGATTCTCTCCCATGGCTTTTAGAAGGAATCAGCTCTGATAACTCCATGATCCTTGTTACAGCAGACTTAGCAAACTAATATAGACTGGGATGACCCCAGATGGAAAATCACGTGATATATCAGTTTCCTATGGCTGATATAAAAAACAATCACAAACTCAGTGCCTTCAAACAACACAAACGTATTATCTTACAGCTTATTTATTTATTTAGCTGTATCATCTTACAACTCTTTAATTTGTTCTTATTATCTTACACGTCTTCAGTTTCTAGACGCTGCATCTCTTGGTTCATGGCCCCTTCCTCAGTCTTCAAAGCCAGGAGCGTAGCATCTTTCTTCTCTGACCTCTGCCACTGTCCTTAAATCTTCTCTGTGTCTGATTTTTCTGCCTCTTTCCCCCCACCCCAGGGGGACACACCACATGGCTTGCAGGATCTTAGTTTCCCAACCAGGGATAGAACCTGTGCCTCCTGCAGTGGAAGCATGGAGTCCCAACCACTGGACCACCAGGGAATTCGCTCTGCCTCCCTCTTATAAAAACTCTTACTGTTACATTGGGTCCATCCAGATAATCCAGATTAATCTCCCCACCTCAAGATCCTTAACTTCGTCCCATCTGCAAAGCCCCCCATGCAATGAAAGATCTTTTAACATATTCTCAGGTTGTAAGGGGCTTCCCTGGTGGCTCAGAGGTTAAAGCGTCTGCCTCCAATGCGAGAGACCTGGGTTCGATCCCTGGGTCGGGAAGATCCCCTGGAGAAGGAAATGGCAGCCCACTCCAGTATTCTTGCCTGGAGAATCCCATGGACAGAGGAGCCTCGTAGGCTACAGTCCACGGGGTCGAAAAGAGCCGGACACGACTGAACGACTTCACCTTCACCTCACCTCAGATTGTAAAGATTAGGACACAGAGATCATTGGCACAAAGTGGGGAGATACTACACAGGACTTTGCAGGCTAGATCCATGGGAAGTGACCCTGAGATGGACATTCTTGTGTAAGACCCCTGTTGGTTCTCATCACCAACCCAATGGGCATGAATATGAGCAAACTCCAGGAGACAGTGAAGGACAGGGGAGCCTGGCATGCTGCAGTCCATGGGGTCATGAAGAGTCAGACACAACTTAGCAACTGAACAACAAAAACAAATTCCTGAGGAAGGACCTAGGAGCCATGGAATGGCTTTGAGCAGGATAATGAGATGGTCAGATGTGTGCTTGGAAGGGATCACGCTCTGGCTGCCAAGTGGAGGGTGGCTGGGAGAACAGCTTGCCTCTCTTGACCTTGGCACAGATACATCCTTCCACCCCACCTTCCTGATCTGCTGCTTGGTCTCCAACATCATCTGCTCCATGATCTTTGACCATTGTTTTGACTCCCAGGATGAAGACTTCCTTCCTGCTGGCTGAAAACCTCCAGCAGGTGGACAATTTTTGGGTGAAGGTATCTGCAGAAGTCACCCCAACCCCAATGGCACAGCCCTTCCTCCAAAGTCCCTTCTCTCAGTTCAAACGTCTGCCAATGTAAATAAGCCTATACATGTGTTCAGCTCTTGGTTGGATACTGGAGACACACCAGGAGCCAAGATATACCTAGCTGTGTCATCATGGGGCCACAGTCCAGTGGGGTAGACAGACATGTCACCAAACTAATAGCCCAGAGGGAAGGGACATGACAGACTGAACAGTCATTCAGTCCATGCTCACTGAACCTGCTATCCTGTGCCAACCTGCACTGGCCAACCTGCGGAAGACACAAGGGTGGCCCAGATAGCCATAGTGGCCCCGACCTGGTAATCTTGAACTCTTTAATCAATATAAATTGACTAGAGACCAGAGGAGAATGTCAGGCAAGGCTTTTGGGGGGCCTTAGGCTGCAGTAACAAAAAGTGAAAATAAGAAATGAGTTCCTTTGCTCTCTCCAAGGTGGGGCAAGCTGGTTTCTTAAACAGGGTGAGGATCAGTTCAGTTCAGTCGCTCAGTTATGTTCAACTCTTTGCAACCCCAAGAACCGCAGCCCGCCAGGCCTCCCTGTCCATCACCAACTCCCGGAGTTCACTCAGATTCACGTCCATCGAGTCCGTGATGCCATCCAGCCATCTCATCCTCTGTCGTCCCCTTCTCCTGCCCCCAATCCCTCCCAGCATCAAAGTCTTTTCCAATGACTCAACTCTTTGCATCAGGTGGCCAAAGTACTGGAGTTTCAGCTTTAGCATCATTCCTTCCAAAGAAATCCCAGGGCTGATCTCCTTCAGAATGGACTGCTTGGATCTTCTTGCAGTTCAAAGGACTTTCAAGAGTCTTCTCCAACACCACAGTTCAAAAGCATCAATTCTTCGGCGCTCAGCCTTCTTCACAGTCCAACTCTCACATCCATACATGACTACTGGAAAAACCATAGCCTGAGGATAGGGGCGGATAGGTGGATTGGACAGGAGGCGGAGCTTAGGCGGTCTGCCCACTCCCTCGGCGGTGCTGTGGGCGGGGCGGATCGTGCGCAGTACGCTGCTTTTCCTCTGGACACCTCAGAAGTGGACATTGGTTTGTGGCCTCTTTGTATCTCTTTTCTTCCTAATTGCCTCAACTGCGCATGCATGCAGTTATTTTCAGCAGCTTCTACTTTCTTCGTTTTCTGTTGCTCCCGGAGATGTTTGTCCAAGGGCTAGCACTCCACTAAAGGGTCCCAGGTCCCAGCCAATCTCCCTGGGACCTGCCCTCACAGAATTCTCATCCCAGAGGGGGAGATGGAACAGTCACCAGTGACATGTCGGAGGGTGGGGGAACTGATGCTCACGCAGCCGTGACAGCACAGAGAAACTGCTTGTCCTTGTCTGGAGGTCAGGGAAGGCTTCCTGCAGGAGATCACATCCAACATGAAACCTCAGTGATGAACAGGACTAAACCAGCAAAAGTGAGAGGAAAGATGGGGAACAGGATTTCAGGCAGAGGGAATAGCATGTGCCAAGATACATTCTCTCCAGGGCCTCTTTCCCCCCTCAAGATATATAGTCGTGTCCCTGCTTTTCTGAGCCACTTTCCTGGTCCATGCAGCTGTCTCTTTGAGGTCTTTGAGAAATAGAAGGAGCTTGTGGCTGGAGTGTTGAGGAAGCAAGAGGTTTCCTTGGACCCAGCTCAGTCCCCAGGATTGCGTGGATGCCTTCGTCACTCGCATGCAGCAGGTGAGACTTCAAGCAAGATGCCATGTATTCTGGGATCCAGCAGGAGCTGAGGGTCTTGGGGTCTGAGGGTCTCATCTTTGGATGAGACTCAAGAGACTTGGGTCCCAGATTCCCCAATCTGTCTTTAAGTTTACTGTATAAGAAGGTACAATTCCCCCCACATCTCTGAGCCTCTGGTTTTCCATCAGTAAAATAGAAGTTCTGATGAGGAAGCCTTTGTTCTAGCTCTGGAACTATAAACAGGCTTCATTTTGGGTGTCAACTTTGTTCATCTGAGAAGGATTCTGAGGTTTAGTATCAAAGAGTTCTGTGATTGATTGGTGATGCGTGCTGTGGTCAGAGAGTCAGGAAGGAGAAGTATAATCAGGGATCTGAATAGATCTTTTGGCTATCTGAAAAGGCTCTTTTGGTTCCTCTCTAATTCCAGCATCCTGTGTTTTTGCAAATAGGAGGAAAGGGACACACACACCCCAACTCAGAATTTAGGAAGAGAATTTGCTCAGTTGTGCTCTTGACATCTTTTTTGCCAAGGTGGAGACAACCAGCACCACCCTCAGATATGGGCTCCTGGTCCTCCTGAAGTACCCAACGGTTACAGGTTAGGACCAGCCCTTTCTCTTCTGATGTTGTCAAGCTAGGTATAAGGATCAGGTTTTGATAACACCTTGCTTGGAGGCTGGGGGAGTGGGGTGGAGTGGAGTACCCATTTTTAAAAATTTACTTTTGGCTGCCCTGGGTCTTCCTTGCTATGCATCAGTTCAGTTCAGTTGCTCAGTCGTGTCCGACTCTGCAACACCATGAACTGCAGCACACCAGGCCTCCCTGTCCAACAACTCCCACAGTTCACTCAGACTCACGTCCATTGAGTTGGTGATGCCATCCAGCCATCTCATCCTCTGTTGTCCCCTTTTCCTCCTGCCCCCAATCTCTCCCAGCATCAGAGTCTTCTCCAATGAGTCAACTCTTCACATGAAGTGGCCAAAGTACTGGAGTTTCAGCTTTAGCATCATTCCTTCCAAAGAACACCCAGGGCTGATCTCCTTTAGAATGGACTGGCTGGATCTCCTTGCAGTCCAAGGGACTCTCAAGAGTCTTCTCCAACACCACAGTTCAAAAGCTTCGATTCTTCGGTGCTCAGCTTTCTTCACAGTCCAACTCTCGCATCAATACATGAGTACTGGAAAAACCATAGCCTTGACTAGACGGACCTTTGTTGGCAAAGTAATGTCTCTGCTTTTCAATATGCTCTCTAGGTTGGTCATAACTTTCCTTCCAAGGAGTAAGCGTCTTTTAATTTCATGGCTGCAATCACCACCTGCAGTGATTTTGTAGCCCCAAAAAATAAAGTCTGACACTGTTTCCACTGTTTCCCCATCTATTTCCCATGAAGTGATGGGACCAGAGCCATGATCTTCGTTTTCTGAATGTTGAGCTTTAAGCCAACTTTTTCACTCTCCTCTTTCGCTTTCATCAAGAGGCTTTTTAATTCCTCTTCACTTTCTGTCATAAGGGTGGTGTCATCTGCATATGTGAGGTTATTGATGTTTCTCCTGGCAATCTTGATTCCAGCTTGTGCTTCTTCCAGCCCAGTGTTTCTCATGATATAAGTTATATGTTATATGTTTATAAGTTATATGTTTCTCTGCATATAAGTTAAATAAGCAGGGTGACGATATATAGCCTTGACATACTCCTTTTCCTATTTGGAACCAGTCTGTTGTTCCATGTCCAGTTCTAACTGTTGCTTCCTGACCTGCATATAGGTTTCTCAAGAGGCAAGTCAGGTGGTCTGGTATTCCCATCTCTTTCAGAATTTTCCACAGTTTATTGTGATCCACACAGTCAAAGGCTTTGGTATAGTCAATAAAGCAGAAATAGATGTTTTTCTGCAACTCTCTTGCTTTTTCCATGATCCAGCAGATGTTGGCAATTTAATCTCTGGTTCCTCTGCCTTTTCTAAAACCAGTTAGAACACCTGGAAGTTCACATTCATGTATTGCTAAAGCCTGGCCTGGAGAATTTTAAGCATTACTTTACTAGCAGCGTGTGAGATGAGTGCAATTGTGTGGTAGTTCAGCATTCTTTGGCATTGCCTTTCTTTACGATTGGAATGAAAACTGACCTTTTCCAGTCCTATGGCCACAGCAAATGGCATATTGAGTGCAACACTTTCACAGCATCATCTTTCAGGATTTGAAATTTCTCAACTGGAATTCCATCACCTCCACTAGGAACCTGGAATGTTAGGTCCATGAATCAAGGCAAATTGGAAGTGATCAAACAGGAGATGGCAAGAGTGAATGTCGACATTTTAGGAGTCAGCAAATTAAAATGGACTGGAATGGGTGAATTTGATTCAGATGACCATTATATCTACTACTGTGGGCAAGAATCCCTTAGAAGAAATGGAACAGCCATCGTGGTCAACAAAAGGGTCCCAAATGCAGTACTTGGATGCAGTCTCAAAAATGGCAGAATGATCTCTGTTCGTTTCCAATGCAAACTATTCAGTATCACAGTAATCCAAGCCTATGCCCCAACCAGCAATGCTGAAGAAGCTGAAGTTGAACGGTTTTTTGAAGACCTACAAGACCTTCTAGAACTAACACCCAAAAAAGATGTCCTTTTTATTATAGGGGACTGGAATACAAAAGCAGGAAATCAAGAAACACCTGGAGTAACAGGAAAATTTGGAGTACAGAATGAAGCAGGGCAAACACTCATAGAGTTTTGCCAAGAGAATGTACTGGTCATAGCAAACACCCTCTTCCAACAACGCAAGAGAAGACTCTACACGTGGACATTGCTAGATGGTCGACACTGAAATCAGATTGATTATATTCTTTGCCATCAAAGATGGAGAAGCTTTATAGTCAGCAAAAAGAAGACCAGGAGCTGACTGTTGCTCAGATCATGAACTCCTTATTGCCAAGTTCAGACTGAAATTGAAGAAAGTAGGGAAAACCACTAGGCCGTTCAGGTATGACCTAAATCAAATCCCTAATGATTACACAGTGAAAGTGAGAAATAGATTTAAAGGACTAGATCTGAGAGACAGAGTGCCTGATGAACTATGGACAGAGGTTCGTGACATTGTACAGGAGACAGGGAGCAAGACTATCCCCAAGAAAAAGAAATGCAAAAAAGCAAAATGGCTGTCTGGGGAGGTCTTACAAATAGCTGTGAAAAGAAGAGAAGCCAAAAGCAAAAGAGAAAAGGAAAGATATTCCCATTTGAATGCAGAGTTCCAAAGAATAAAAAGGAGAGACAAGAAAGCCTCCCCCAGTGATCAGTGCAAAGAAATAGAGGAAAACAATAGAATGGGAAAGACTAGAGATCTCTTCAAGAAATTAGAGATATCAAGGGACCATTTCATGCAAAGATAAGCTCGATAAAAGACAGAAATGGTATGGACCTAACAGAAGCAGAAGATATTAAGAAGAGGTGGAAAGAATACACAGAAGAACTGTACAAAAAAGATCTTCACGACCCAGATAATCACGATGGTGTGATCACTCGCTTAGAGCCAACCTGGAATGTGAAGTCAAGTGGGCCTTAGAAAGCATCACTACGAACAAAGCTAGAGGAGGTGATGGCATTCCAGTGGAGCTATTTCAAATCCTGAAAGATGATTCTGTGAAAGTGCTGCACTCAGTATGTCAGCAAATTTGGAAAACTCAGCAGTGGCCACAGGACTGGAAAAGGTCAGTTTTCATTCCAATCCCAAAGAAAGGCAATGCCAAAGAATGCTCAGACCTCCGCACAATTGCTACGCATACGTTTTCTGTAATCCGGCAAGCAGGGGCTCCTTTTTCTTGTGGTTTGTGCGCTTCTCTTTGCGGTGGCTTCTTTTGTTGCAGAGCATGGGCTCTAGGTAGTAGTTGTGGTGCACAGGCTTAGTTGCCTGTATCATTTGGAATCTTCTTGGACCAGGAAAATCGAACCTGTGTCCCCTGCATTGGCAGGTGGAGTCTTAACCACTGGACCCCCAGGGAAGACTGGGTATCCGTTTTAGAGCATGCAAGGTGATGGCCATTAATGCAATCCGGGGCTTGAAGCCTGGGAAGTTGAGGGTAGGGGTGGGTGCCCAGGATGACAAGCCTTCCCATGGTCAGGACTTCCTTTTTCCCACCCTTTTCTGAACGGAGCAGAACTCATACAGCAAGACATTGACCGTGTAGTGGGGCCAGAGAGGTGGCCCTGCCAGGGGTACAGGGCCCAGACGCCACACACAGATGCTGTCCTCCATGAGATCCTGAGCTTTGCTGACATCCTACCTCTGGGCGTGCCCCATGCAGTCACCCAGGACACCCAGTTCTGGAGATACCATATGCCCAAGGTACAGGCTGAGTATGGATCCTCTGGGTTCAGCTGGTGTTTCCAGCCTCCTAGGTAGAGCTGCAAGACTGGGCCTCTCAGTATTAGGTTCCTGGATCCATCCATATCTTGACCCCCACCCAACCCAAGGAGGTCTGGGATTGCCAGCTCCCTGATGGAACACCAAAGCACAACTGTTGAGAACTAGGCCTCTGGAGTCACCTAGAATCCCTGCACCTCCACTGCCCAGCTGTGCAATTCTGGGAAAGTGACTCAACCTCTCTGAGCCTCAGTCTCCTCTATGATCCAATGGATATAATAATACTACCACAATACTCTGTATGGTTGTGAGGGTTCAGTGGATCGATGGTACAAAGTAAATGCTCAAACATGTTAGCTATTTTGGTTGTTTTTCCAACTACTGTCAACACCAAAGCCAGAGTAGTCTAAGAACTCCTGTTAAGGCATATCCCTCCTCTGCTTAGAGAGCTTCCCTGGTGGCTCAGTGGGTAAAGAATCCCGCCTACAGCGCAACAGCCACAGGAGACTCGAGTTTGATCCTTGGGTCAGGAAGAGACCCTGGAGAAAGAAATGGTAGCCCACTCCAGTATTCTTGCCTGGGAAGTCCCATGGACAGAGGAGCCTGGTGGACCATAGCCCAAAGGGTCACAAAGAGTCAGACACAGCTGAGCAACTAAGCACTCCTCTGCTTAACTCCCCCATGGCTCCCATCTCTAAGTACAAGCCAAATGGCGCTGCATCAGACGCCCTCCAGTCCCCTCTGTGAGCTCACCTCCTGCCTTGTCTTCCTGGCTAACTCCAGCCCACTTGACCTCCTCACTGTCCTTGCATGTTCCAGGGCTTCTCTCATTTCAGGGCTGTGCACCGGGGGAATGCCCTTCGCTCAGAGACCCTCATGGCTCACCCTCTCCTCTCCTAGAACTTGCTAGAAGTCACCTTCTCCAGAAGGCCTTCCCTGGCCCTCAGATGAACAAGCGCACAGTGTAGAGAGGAGTGTCTGTCTGGTCTCATCCACATGGGGCATTTGCGTCGGTCACCGTGAAGGAGAGAGGAGGCTCCTGGGAAATCGCGTTTTGCCCTGGAGTTGCCTGGAGTGAAAAGTCCCAGGTCTATGCCTATTCTTGTTGCCGAAACTCAGCCTGTGTTCCCCAGTGCCGAACAGAAACATGGAGACAGAATTTGGAGAGAAGTAGGATCCCAGGGATGGAGGAGCCTGGTGGGCTGCTGTCTATGGGGTCGCACAGAGTCGGACATGACTGAAGCGACTTAGCAGCAGCAGAAAAGAGTAGCTTCAATTTCTTTGCCAGGCAAAGGGGGCCACAGTGGGCTAATGCCCTCAAGACCGTGTGGCCCACCCTGGAGGGGGTAGTAAGGAGCTTTATGGTGTTCAGGGAGCAGGATGTGGTCAACTCATGGCCAGTTCTTGGACTGGCTGGCATCAAGGCGAAGTTTCAAGCATCGTCAGCCTTCTGGTTTCAGCCAGTCTAGGGTCCGTGTCCTTGTGGTCAGCATTTTCATCTGGGCGGCAGGTCTTCTTTTTCATTTGGGGTTGGGGGAGGTCTTCTTCCTGTAAAAACAGAAACAACTTATGAATGTGTGTCAGGCTTTATCTATGTCTTTCAGAGAACTGGGAGTTCGGTGACTCTCTTACGTGGCTGAGTTACCATCTAAATTGTTACAGTTCCTTAGCCCATCAGCTATCCTTTGTCTCTACAGCTTCACTTTCCCCAGTCATTAACTCTTGAGTCAGTATTTTGCTTCGAAAGACAAGGGCACCAGGGGCTTGAAGACAGTTTCACTGTTGTGAGCACAGCGTGTGTGAGGTTGGTTTCCTAGAAAGAGACGGCGAGATGGAGATATGCATGGCAGGAGTTTCACCAGGGAAGCCTCCAGGGAGTGACCCGCCTGGGGAAGCCGGGGTAGCAGGATGTGGGGCAAGTGGTAGTGGACTGTGACTCGGCTGCATAGAGGCCCCAGTCGGTCCCATCGGGGGCTCTGGGACTGTGGGGCCCACAGAGCTGTGCCAAACCAGAGCAAGGGGCTGGCTTCATACTCCTGCATCAACAGTGGCTGGTCATGGCTTTCCGTGGGGAGGGGCTCTGACCAAGGCGAGGTAAGCTCCCTTTGTCAAAGGCAATTCTTGGAAAGGGATCAGGTCTGAGTTGTTAGCAGCAGATGCTGCCAGGAGCTAGAGCTCAATGCTTCGGTCCCGAAGGAGGTGTGGGCGGCCACCAGTGTCCACTACCTAGGCCAGGACACCAGGGGAGGTCCAACCTTCTCTAAGTATGTGGAGATGAACTACAACCATCAGATAAAGCATGCTTCCTCCTCCTTCCCTGACAGAGAGAACTCCCCAGTGACGTGAAAAGCAAAGTTTTATCTGGATAGTCTCAGACTTCCTCAAAGCAATGTGACGGTCCGGGGAGAGCTAACCCTGGCTCCAGACCCCCGCCCACCTCCTTTCCTTCCCACTTACAGCTCCATCCTGCACCGCAGCCTGAGTGAGCCAAGCTCCATGCACACCCATATCCAGCCGCCCCTTTCTTGAAACCCTTTGTCCCTGCTTCTCTTTTATGGTTATTTGTTTGTTTTGTTTTGTTTAGTCACTAAGTTGTGTCTGCCTCTTTTGTGACCCCATGGACTGTAACCCACCAGGCTCCCCTGTCTGTGGGATTTCCCAGACAAGAATACTGTAATGGGTTGCCATTTTCTTCTCCAGGGGATCGTCCCAACCCAGGGGTGGAACCCAAGTCTTGCTTGGCAGGCAGATTCTTTGCCGCTGAACCACCTGGAAAGGTTATATGTCCCTAATAATTGTCTCATCTGTCTGATGGTTAAAAAAAGAAAATGAAAAATGACAAAGAACTAAAAGAACTAAGGCGCAAAGGCCAACTTCATTAACATTCTAGTAAAAATTTTACGAGGTCAATAGTAAAAGAATTAGATAAAAATTAGGATTTAATGGCTTCAATGATCCTTTCAATTTTATTATTTTTAGGCATCAAGATTACTGTCTTTTTTAGAAGGAGAAATTTGCTTTAGGAAAATTAGGCACAGGGTGATATTATGTTCAAGGTAGACTGGGTCTAGTTCTAAAATCAATTATCTGTGTTCAACTTACCATGTTATTAAATTGCTTTAAGCCTCAGTTGCTTCATTCGCCACACATGGATAACAAATTATTTCAAAATATTGTTCTAGGAACTAAATAACTATGTATGACCTACTCAGCTTGCGGTTTCTGTCATGTATTACAACAGTTCAGAGCCATGTGCCTGCATCTGAACCCTGGCCGTGACTCAGAATCTTCCTAACATTGGAATAGTTACATAAGATAGTTGAGCCTGAATTATTTTTTGTGTATAAAAATGAGGACAATAGTATATGCTTCCTGGAGTTTTTGTGAGATTAAGTAGGGTATAAGTAAAATATTTAAAATAGAGTCTAAAACATGGTAACAATAAGAAAATGCTAAGCACTTTTTTATAGGTGGTAATATCAATAAATATTTCTCTTTACTTCCTCCTTGTATTAGAAAATAGAGTTTTAAAAACAAGGGTGGTCAGAAATCATAGAGTTCCCAGGTGACTCAGTGGTACAGAATCAGCCTGCCAATGCAGGAGACTTGGGTCCGATCCCTTAGTTGGGAAGATCCCCTGGAGGAAGAAACGGCAACCCACGCCATTACTCTTGCCTGGGAAACTCCATGGACAGAGTAGCCTGCTGGGCTGCAGTCCACGGGGTCACAAAGAGTCAGACGCGTCTGAGGGAGTTGGACATCAGATCAGAAACCAGTGCCTCCTCCACCTTTTCTCTTGTAGGGCCACAAGCTATCACTAGTAAGTGTTAAAGTAAATAAGTAGGGGTTTCCCTGACAGTCCATTGGTTAAGACTTCGCCATTCGGTGCACGGGATGCAGGTTGAATCCCTGGTCAGGGAGTTAAGATCTCACATGCCTTGTGGCAAAATAAAATAAAATAAAATAAAATAGAAGCAATAGTGGCTCCCTGGTGGCTCAGTGGTAAAGAATCTACCTGCCAGCGCAGCAGGCATGGCTTCCATCCCTGGTCCAGGGAGATCCCACGTGCCTCGGAGCAACTCAGCCTGTGCACCGCAACTATCCAGCCTGTGCTCCGGAGCCCGGGAGCCACAGCTACTGAAGCCCGCACCCCTAGAGAGAGCCTGTGCTCCGCAAAGCAGAAGCCCCTGCGCTGAGAAGCCCCTGCACCGCCGCTGGAGAAGATGAAGGAAAGCTACACGGCTCCAAACGGCCTGGAATTAAAACTCCCCTCCGGTCCTCCCACCAGTCTGTGCAGAACAAAGAACTCTCTCACCCGAAGGGGAAAAAAGGGACGTTAAGGTTGATTACACCCAGCTCCCAGCCGGTCCAGCTTCTGGCTGATCTCCAGAATTCCTTGCCCCAGCCGTTTAAAAGATAACTACTCCGAACAACCTTGGGGACAACAGGCCCCCTTAAGACAGAAGAGTTCCACGTGTATGCCTGTATGTACTTACTCTGTCTTGGGTTAGTGCAACAGCGCACTAATCTGACTGCTGCCCCTTCTCTCCTCATTAAAGGTGATCTGTTCCTGTAAAGTGCCGGTCTCAGTCTCACTCTTTTTCTGAACCTCGAACCTCGCCTTCTCTAACTCCCTTACCCTACAGAATAGCCCTCACTCTCCCCAGCTGGAGAATGCCCACAGGCAGCAACAAAAACCCAGTACAGCCAAAAATAATAAATAAAAAATTTTAAAAATAGAAGCAATAATGTAACAAATTCAATAGACTTTGAAAATTCAAAAATAGACTTTAATAAAAAAATTTTTTTAAATAGACTTTAAAAAAATCTTCAAATAAATAAAACTATTCCTGAAAACAAATCTCCCTAAATCTGAGGATAGATCTACTTGCATACACCGCTTTTTATGTGTGGAGTGGGGACTTTCTTCCCCCTTCAATAGCAAGTGGTGAGTAGTGCTAAGGAGGAGAGAGGCTGCCAGGGGAGTGCCTGAACCTTGGTCCTCAACGGCCTGAAAGTTCCCAAATGTTCTAGTGTTGACTGGGATGTTTGCTTGTTTGCTTGAATTAATGACACATGTACTCTTGGGTGGAGAGGTTAATAAACCTATGACATTGCTCAAAAGCCATCACAACAGGTAAACATGATCTCAAACAAGCAAGTGTTCTCACCAAGGGCTGAAATCTGTTTTTGTGGTCAGAAACCGTGTAAGTAACACCAGATGAGCCAGCTTTTATAGTGCATCTTTGTGATAATTAAAAAAAAATCTTCTCTGAGCAAGTGCATGGTAAGAAGAAAAAGGGCCCTTCTGGGATTTCAGTCCTGCTGTGGTGATAGCCCATGTGATTGTTGTTGTTTAGTTGCTGCTAAGTTGCATCCGGTTCTTTTGCAACCCCATGGACTGTGGCCCACCAGGCTCCTCTGTGGGATTTCCCAGACAAGAATACAGGTGCAGGAGTGAGCTGCCATTTCCTTCCCCAGGAGATCTTCCCCACCCAGGGATCAAACCCATGTCTCCTGCTTTGGCTGGCAGATTTTTTTCCACTGAGCTACCAGGATAGCCCAGTCCATGTGATAGCCCTGAGTAATAATAGTCATTTATTGGAGATTTAGCATGTGCCAACTGATTTCTCACTATTTTATGGACTCTTGTGAACAGGTGCTATTCTTATGCCCATTTTCCAGATGGAGACACTGAAGTTCAGGGAAAAGTCGCTTGCTGGGTCTTCCAGCTGGGAAGTGACAGAGCTAGGATTTGATCCCAAGTCTGCTGACTCTGTTATAGCAGTCTGATGGCAGGTTGGAAAAGACTGTTCAGACACGGAGCATTTCAGAAAGGAGTGAGTTTATTAAGGACAAAGAACAGAGATAATGCGAACACTGCAAGCACAGCAGACCATTCTTCTGACAGACAGGGAAGGCCAACTCTTAGAACACTGGGTCAGCTCAAGGGAAGAGTTGATGCCTTTCATGGGCTATTAGCCAGTTTTTATAGCCTTAAGATAAAGAAAACTCCTGCTGGAAGGGTGGCTATAGGATGAGAACAGGGGTGGGCATTAGTCAGGAGCTGGCTGGTAAAGATCAGGAGGGCTTTTGGCAACCATTACAATGGGGTTCAGTCAGTTCCCAAGCTCATCTCTGATGAGCTTGGGGCAGGACTCCACATCTATGGTCTTGGTGCAAGGTCTTGCACCTGTGACCTTGGTTTTGGGCTCCACAGATCCCAAATTCCACAGTCTCCCCACCCTGCTGTTCCCCAGGGCTGAGTAGACCAGGAGTTTGGGGTCAAAGTGTGAGAAGCCCCACCTCTGGTTGCTTTCCTGAGTATGGCAGCCATGAACATCTGAACAGACTCCCTTCACAGGGCACCACGGTGTTCCCATTGCTCCACTCCATTCTCCACAATCCTGACCAGTTCCATGATCCCTCCTCCTTCCAGCTTGAGAGGTTTCTGGATGTCAACAGAGCTTTTCAGAAGCGCCCCGCCTTTATGCCCTTCTCTGCAGGTCAGTGTCCATGAGTTTGTCCAGGCCAGGGGTTGCTGTGTGACTCCAGGGAGAATCCCTTCTCTCTCTGCACCTCCCTCTTTAACACTAGTGATTTTGTGATTGCTGGTGTCAACTTAAGCACAACCTAATAAGTTGTGACACAACCTAAAAAGTTGTATAGACACACCTAAAAGTTGAGAGTTATGTTTTATTTAGCAGAAATTTTTAGTGCTTAAGCCCGACAGACAGCATCTCAAGTAACCCAGAGAATTGCTCCTAGGAAGTGAGGGGAAGAGCCGGATTATACAGAAGTTTTACAACAAAGGGAAGGTAGCCGGAACAGTAAGAGATTATTGTTAATTAAAGGAAACCAGATATCCGAAGTTAAGGAATTTAGTGCTTTTCTATGTATGGGAAAATGCAAGCGTCTGGGCTCACAGAAATAATTCCTTTCATATGCATCTCACCTATGGGGCGGGGCAGTATCTTGTGTTTATTCACATCCTGAGTTTCTCAAAGTTCAACACAGGGAGTGGCTGCAGCCTAATGGCTGTGGGATCGCTGGTATTGTTCTCCTTCCTGGGTCTCCTCAGGGCTCAGAAGTTCACATTTTGGAGGGCTGGAATCGCTGATCCCTGTGACATCCTTGTTTGCCAATTTGACAAGAAAGTACTCCATTTCTCTTTGGTTTGGAAAACACATGCTGGAGACCAGGCTCAGGCGAGAAGGGTAGATGGAAAGCACAGACATACCCTAGCCACAGTTAATCCTGAGGTCAGTTCTCACTCAGAAACTATAGATTGTGTCAAGCCTATGGAAAACACCCGAAAGGTTTTTTTGGGTTTATTTTTTTTTATTTTACATTTGCTAAATAATGATTAAAAAAAAAACCTAACTAAACATAATCCTCCAACTTCTAGGTAAAATAAACAGCACATTTAATTCAAAATACAAAATGCTTTTTAAATGATCAGTTTTGTTAGTTACCTAAAAATTGGACAGCTTTGTAAACACTGGCTAATCATTTTATTTAAACTACTTTTTAGTTATACATGTAAAGTGAAAGTCGCTCAGTCCTGTCCGACTCTTTGCGACCCCATGGCCTATACCATCCATGGAATTCTCCAGGCAAGAATACTGGAGTGGGTATCCTTTCCCTTCTCCAGGGATCCCAGGGATCGAACCCAGGTCTCCCGCATTGCAGGCAGATTCTTTACCAGCTGAGCCACAAGAGAAACCTAAGAATACTGGAGTGGGTAGTCTATCCCTTCTCCAGCAGATCTTCAATCCAGCAGATTGAACCAGGGTCTCCTGCATTGCAGGCGGATTCTTTACCAACTGAGCTATGAGGATAAAGCAAACACTTAATAAAAAATTAACCCTGCAGAATGAGAGAATATAAAGTGAAAGTATGGCAGTCCCCCTGGCAGCCCTGTGATAAGGACTTGGCACCTTCACTGCCAGGGCCCAGGTTCTGGAATCCCTGGTCTGGAAACTAAGATTCTGCAAGCTATGAGACATGGTCTAATTAATTAATTATGAATTAATAATAAAAGGAAAATAAAGTCCTCCTCCCCATCCTATTCCTAGATCACAAGCTATAAACTTAGTGACAAGCATGGCTAAGGATTTCTTACACATCCTTCAAATTTTGTTTGTTCAAATGCACACATAAATATGAATCTACGTATATGGTTTACAAAAATAAGCACTCTTAGCATCCCACTGTGGACTTTCTTTAGCCATCCGTCTTGGTTATTGTACCTTTGCAGCATGCAGAGTTCTAAGTCTTTCTTAATGTTTGTGTGGCTTCTATTGTTGAGACATCATAATGTATTCACTCATTCCCACATTGATGTGGATTGTTTTGAGTTTTTTTTTTTTTAGTTTGCTCTTTTTTAAATTTATTTATTTTTAACTGAAGGATAATTGCTTTACAATATTGTTTGATTTCTGACACACATCAGCATGATTTTTGAGTTTTTCTGTTTGTTGCAGTGTATACTGTTCTACATGGGTCTCCAGCCTCCCCAGAGAGTGTTACTGAAGGAGCAGTCCCTAGGAGCAGACCCTTGGGTCACATGCATTCATTGAAGAAGCTATGCTTTCACTTTTCTGTACCGCTGAAACTAACACAAACCATAAGTCAACTACAGTTCAATAAAAGAAGCTATCACCTGGGCTTCCCCGGTGGCGCAGTGGTAAAGATTCTGCCTGCCAACGCAGGAGACACAGCTTCAAGCCCTAGTCCGGGAAGATCCCACATGCCAAGGAGCAGCTAAGCCCATGTGCCACAACTATGGAGCCTGTGCTCTAGAGCCCAGAAGCCACAACCACTGAGCGCCCGGGCGGCAGCTCCTGAAGCCCACGCAGCCTAGAGGCCGTGCCCTGCAACAAGAGAAGCCACCGCAACGAGAAGCCCGAGCACCTCTACTGGAGAGCAGCCTCCTCTCGCTGCAGCGAGAGAAACAGTGACAAAGACCTGCCCAGGAACAAAGACCCAGCACAGCCAAAAGCAAATAGAGAAGATTCTTGTCTTTAAAAGAGAAGTGATTGCCTGATTCTGTGGGCTGCTACTGAAAGACAAAAGGATGCAGACCCAAGGATGATCTTAAGCGGGGCTAATCCATCATTTCCCCACCTGACTTTTCAGCGTATTTGAAACATGGTTGATTCCTGGGGTCTTTGAAAGTCCCACAACTTCACTTTCCCAGTATCTCTGGGAAGATACTGAAATGCCTCAGTCTATCTTCTCCCCAAACCCAGGGGCAACTCTGCTTCTCAGATGGAGCTGTCCACACTCATTGAGGTGATCACCTGGGACGTACCTGCCTTCACGGGTAGACGAGAGTATGTGACATCCTGGCTTATGGGAGAATGAAGTTTCAATGTTCAAGGAGGAAATCAGGAAAGATTTCTGAACTGAAATCCCAGTCTTAAACCATCAGTGGCTCGGACAGTGGCCCAGAGGTCATCTCTGACCTCTTTCTCCAGGTCTGTTACCTCTAATCTGTGCTTCCCATCCCCTTCTCTCTGTCTCTCCCTCCTCATCTCTGATCTCAGTCTCCCTGCTCCCCTTGGGTGCTGAGTATGCCCCCAGAGAGTCTCTGGCCTGGACTGAGATCTTTCTCCACGTGACGTGGCTGGTACAGCACTTCTCACCCACCTCTCCACTGCCTCCCGTGGCTCTGGACCTGAAGACCCAGGACAGCTTTCCAGGTCATCCTACAGCCAGGACAGCTCCTGCAGAGCCAAGCCCACTTCCGACACTGAGCCCCTGTCCCCTGGCTGGGACCCTGTGCCTTCCTTCCATTGTCTGGCCTCAGTTTCCCTACATGCACATTAGTGTCCACAAATAGGCTCTGGGGTCTGACACCCTGGTTTGGGGCTCCCTTCAATCACTGGGAGTTCTATCCCCAGCTCCCAGAATGGCAGCTGGCATACAGTAGGTGCTCAATAAACATTTGCTGCATTAATGCCGGGGAGGGGGTTGTTTCATTTTTGCATTTTAAAATCTATTTTATTCAAGTGTAGTTGATTTATAATGTCGTGTTAATTTCTTCTGTACTTCAAAGTGATTCACTTATACATATACATACATTCTTTTCAATATGGCTTATCAAAGAATATCGAATGTAATTCCCTGTACTATTCAGGAGGCCCTTGTTGCTTATCCATTCCATGTATAGTAGTTTGCATCTGCTCACCCCAAACTCCCACTCCTCTCCCCCTCACCTTCCTATCTTTGGCAACCGCAAGTCTGTTCTCTGTGGATCTGTTTCTGGTTTGAAGCTCATTTGTGGTCATATTTTAGATCTTCCCTGGTGGCTCAGACGGTAAAGCATCTACCTACAGTGCGGGAGACCCGGGTTTGATCCCCGGGTTGGGAAGATCCTCTGGAGAAGGCAATGGCAACCCACTCAGTACTCTTGCCTGGAAAATCCCATGGACGGGGGAGCATGGTAGGCTACAGTCCACGGGGTTGCAAAGAGTCGGACACGACTGAGAGACTTTACTTTCACTTTCTTTCTGTAAGTGATGTCATATGGTTTTGTCTTTCTCTGTCTGACTTACTCCACTTAGAATAATAATCTATAGGTTCATCCCTCTTTCTGTAAATGGCGATATTTCCTTCTTTGTATGGCTGAGTAATATTCCATTGTATGTATGTACATCTTTATCCTGAATGAATATGTTTCTTAAATAAGTCCCAGCTCTGACACTTTCACTGTGTGACCTTGGTCAAGTGATTTTCCACCTCACAGCCTCAGTTTCCTCACCTGTAAAGTGGGGTAATAAAAATACCTGCCTCACAGACCATTCAACCAATTATTTATCAAACATCTACTACATTCTAGGCTCTGTGCTAGGTGCTGAGAATACCACAGCGAACAAACAGGAAAAGGTACTTACATTTGTGGAGTTGACATTTATGTGTGTTGAGGGAGGGAGAGGGGACAGATAATAATTAAGAGACAAGAAATAACTAAATGGTATGGGATGCTTTCGAATTGTGGTGCTAGAGAAGACTCTTGAGAGTCCCTTGGACTGCAAGGAGATCAAACCAGTCAATCCTAAAGGCAATCAACCCTGAATATTCATTGGAAAGACTGATGCTGAAGCTGAAGCTCTAACACTTTGACCACCTGATGCAAAGATCTGACTCATTAGAAAAGACCCTGATTCTGGAAAAGACTGAAAGCAAAAGAAGGGGATGACAGAGGATGAGATGGTTAGATAGCATCACTGAGTCAACGGACATGAGTTTGAGCAAACTCCAGGAGATAGTGGAAGACAGAGAAGCCTGGCGTGCTGCAGTCCATGCAGTCAGAAAGAGTCAGACATGACTTAGTGACTGAATGACAGCAACATGGAATGTTTGAAGGCGATGTAAAAAGCTGTGGGAGAATAAATTAGAGGGGCAGGAGTAGTGGATGGGGCCATCTGTGGTTTTCAACTCGGTGATTTGGAAGATCTTGCTAAGAAGGGGACTTTGGAAGAGAAATTTGAAGGAAATGAGAAAGCGCTGATGCAGATATCCCAATGAAAGTTTCAGGCCCTGGGAACAGCCAGTGCAAAGGCCCTGGGGCAGGAATGTGCCTGGAGTTTGGAGAAGCAACCAGGCGGCCAGTGTGGCTGTCAGGATGAGTGAGCTTGCCAGTTATGGGAGAGGTGATAGGATTGATGGCAGAGGACTTTGGCTTTTTCCTTGAAAGAGATGGAACCCATGGAAGGTTTTTGAGCAGAGGCGGGAAAGTGGTCTGACATATTTTTAAAGCATCCCACTCGCTGCACACGGGTATGTCCTCAGAGTGCCATCTCCTCTGAGGTACGTGCAGACAGAGGCAGGGCCCTGGTAATCCTTTTCTCCAACTCCCAGCCAACACCCAGACCCAGCAGGGGCTGGGCCCCAGGGCTGGGTTCCCACCCGTGTTCTTGCCTCTGAGCCACAGCCTGTACCAGGGAGAGGGCTCACATGCTTCCACCTGTCTTTGGCTTAACTCTCAGTCCTTGAGTAAACTGATGATGCAAAGAAAGCTTGCCGGGTGGGTGAACCAGTGAACTCTGTTTGGTAACATCAGCCAAGAGACTTGCTCTCTTCTGCCTTCTGTGGAGGGATGAGTTATACAAGGATGACTCTTGCCCGGGATGGGCTGGGGGCTTAATTATTCTTTGAGTTAATTCACTCACTTTTTTGGCTGTGGCACGTGGGATCTCGGTTCCCGGACCAGGGATGGAACCCGTGCCCCCTGCACTGGGAGCCTGGAGTCCCAACCACTGGACCACCAGGGAAGTCCCTGGCTCAGTTACTAATACCGCCTCTTGCACTCTCAAAGCAGTTTGGGTGTAGCAATAAATTATAGGGTCTCCAGTTTAAATGATTTTACAGCCCAGTTATCTGGAGGTGGAGGGTGAATTTAGGGGTTATAGAAACAAAGAAATAATATTTATTTTTATCATATTATCATAAATAAATGTTGGAATCATGAACTCTTCAAACAACCAGAATAGCTGGCCTTTATTAACCACTCCCTCTGTGCCAGACAATGTTGTAAACATTTTACAGTTATTAAGTCATTCCATGCTCCCATGACCTCAAGTGTAGGTACTGCTGTCTCCATGTTACAGTGGAGGAAACAGCCACAGTGGTCGCCAGCTGGTAGGTGGGAAAGCCAGGACTTGCCAAGACCCACATCACCATGCTATGCTGTTTCTCTCATCACAGAGCCACTACAATTTAGAATTCTCCACCATGAGAACCACAACCTGCATTTATCTGCTGCTCACAGGGACCGTCTTACTGAAGCTTTACAACAAGCCTATGAAGTAGATATCATGAGCCCCCTATCAGATTTTTTTCAAATTAATGATTAATTTATTTTTAATTGTGCTAAAATATGCATACCATAAAATTTACCACTTGGAAGTGCTATAACATAAAATTAACCATTTTAAGAGTGTAGTTCAGTGGCTTTAAGTACATTCCTGCTGGTGCACCCGTCACCACGGGCATATGCAAAGGTGTTGTTCATCTGACAAAACTGTATCCATTAAAAAACAACTCCCCACCCTCCGTTCCCCCCAACCCCTGGCAACCACCTTTCCACTTCCTGTCGCTGTGGATTTGGCTGCTCTGGTACCTTATATAAGAGGAATCATGCGGCATTTGTCCTTTTGTGACTGGCTTACTTCATTTAGGGCTTCCCTGGTGGCTCAGCTGGGAAAGAATCCGCCTGCAATGTGGGAGACCTGGGATTTGATCCCTGGGTTGGGAAGATCCCTGGAGGAGGGCATGGCAGCCCACTCTGGTATTCTGTCCTGGAGAATTCCATGCACTCTGTAGTCCATGGGGTCGCAGAGAGTTGGACACAACTGAGTGACTTTCACTTTCAGCTTTTACTTCACTTACCATAATGTCCTCAAGGTTCATCTATGGTATAGTATGAGTATAATTTCCTTCCTTTATAAGGCTGAATAACATTCGCTATATGGATATACCACATTTTGTTTGTCCAGTTATTCCTCTGTGTCAGTTTTATTTATTCATTTACTCATTGACTTAACAAATTATACACCTAACACAGTAGCTGTGGATAAAACTGACAAAGAGTTTACACTGCCCTCAAAGTGTCTACATTCCTGTATGTCTGGAAACAAATAATAAGTAAAAAGCAAAAGATATGCCATATCAAACTACTATATATAAAATAAACAAGATCCTACTGTATAGCACAAGAAACTATATTCAATATTCTGTGATAAGCCATAATGGGAAAGAATATGAAAATATATATGTGTGTGTGTGTGCGTGCATGCTAAGTTGCTTCAGTCGTGTCTGACTCTTTGCAACTCTTTGGACTGAAGCCCAGAAGACTCCTCCGTCCATGGGATTCTCCAGGCAGAATACTGGGCTGGGTTGCCATACCCTCCTCCAGGGGCTCTCCCCCACCCAGGGGTCAAAACTGCGTCTCTTATGTCTCCTTCATTGGCACATGGGTTCTTTACCACTAGTGCCAGCTGGTTAGTCACTCACAATCTTTGCAATCCCAGGGACTGTAGTGCTCCACACCCCTCTGGCCATGGAATTCTCCAGGCCAGAATGCTGGACTGGGTTTCCATTTCCTTCTCCAGGGGATCTTCTTGACTCAGGGATAACCCAGATCTTCTGCATTGTAGGCGGATTCTCTACCATCTGGGCCACCTGGGAAGCCAGATATTTATACATTATATATATATGCATATATAAAACTGAATCCCCTTGCCATACAGTAGAAACTAATACAACACTGCAGATCAACTATACTTAAAATGTAAAAATACAAATCAAAAATATATGGTGTGTCAGATGGTGATAAGTGCTGTGGTCAAAAATAGAGCAGAGAGAGGACAAAGGAAATGCTAGGCAGAGGGGGTGGTAATTTTAAATAAGTGAGGAGAGGCTGCCCTGAGAAGGAGAGTCTTTGAGCAAAGACCTAGATGGGATGAGAGTGGGAGCCATCTGGATATACTGGGGGAGAGCATTCCCAGCAGAAGAACCAGCTAGTGCAAAGGCCCTGAGGTTGATGGGCCCACTGTGTTCAGAAACAGAGAGGGAGCCAGTGACTTTGGAGCAAAGTGAAATATCAATAACTTCAGATATGCAGATGACACCACCCTTTTGGCAGAAAGTGAAGAAGAGCTGAAGAGCCTCTTGATGAAAGTGAAAGAGGAGAGTGAAAAGTTGGCTTAAAGCTCAACATTCAGAAAATGAAGATCATGGCATCCGGTCCCATCGCTTCATGGCAAATAGATGGGGAAACAGTGGCTGACTTTATTTTTCTGGGCCCCAAAATCACTGCAGATGGTGATAGCAGCCATGAAATTAAAAGACACTTACTCCTTGGAAGGAGAGTTATGACCAACCTAGATAGCATATTGAAAAGCAGAGACATTACTTTGCCAACAAAGGTCCATGTAGTCAAGGCTATGGTTTTTCCAGTGGTCATGTATAGATGTGAGAGTTGGAATATAAAGAAAGCTGAGTGCTGAAGAATTGATGCTTTTGAACTGTGGTGTTGGAGAAGACTGTTGAGAGTCCCTTGGACTGCAAGGAGATCCAACCAGTCCATCCTAAGGGAAATCAGTCCTGGGTGTTCATTGGAAGGACTGATGCTAAAGCTGAAATGCCAATATTTGGCCACCTGATGCGAAGAGCTGACTCATTTGAAAAGACCCTGATGCTGGGAAAGATTGAGGGAAGAAGGAGAAGGGGACGACAGAGAATGAGATGGCTTGATGGCATCACGGACTTGATGGACATGGGTTTGGGTAAACTCCGGGAGTTGGTGATGGATAGGGAGGCCTGGCGTGCTGCGGTTCATGGGGTTGCAAAGAGTCGGACACAACTGAGCGACTGAACTGAACTGAGGAAGAGAGAGAGACGGAGCTGAGGGAAGTGAGACTTTGCAAAGTGGCAAAAGGCCTTTCTCAATGTCACAGCTATAGGTGCCTGGCCTGCCACTTAAGCAGGATCTGCTTGGCTTCGGAGCTTGAGCTCTTAACCAGGGCATTGTTTTGCTTCACAGATGTGTTGTTGTTATTCAGTTGCTAAATCGAGTCTGACTCTTTGCAATCCCGTGGACTGCAGCACACCAGGCCTCCCTGTCCTTCACTATCTTCCAGCGTCCATTGAGTTGGTGATGCTATCCAACCATCTCATCCTCTGTTGCCCCCTTCTCCTTCTGCCCTCAGTCTTTCCCAACGTCAGGGTCTTTTCCAATGAGTCGGCTCTTCACATCAGGTGGCCAAAGTATTGGAGCTTCAGCTTCAGCATCAGTCCTTCCAATGAACATTCAGGGTTGATTTCCTTTAGGATTGACTGGTTTGATCTCCTTGCTGTCCAAGGGACTCTCAAGAGTCTTCTCTAGCACCAAAATTCAAAAGTATCAGTTCTTTAGTACTCAGCCTTCTTTATGGTCTAACTCTCACAACCGTACATGACTCCTGGAAAAACCATAGCTTTGACTAAACAGACCTTTGTCAGCAAAGCGATGTCTCTGATTTTCAATACTCTGTCAGGTTTGTCGTGGCTTTTCTTCCAAGGAGCAAGCATCTTTTAATTTCATGGCTGCAGTCACCATCTGCAGTGACTTTGGAGCCCAAGAAAATAAAATCTGCCACTGTTTCCATTTTTTCTTGTCTATTTGCCATGAAGTGATGGGACTGGATGCCATGATCTTCATTTTTGGAATGTTGAATTTTAAGCCAGGTTTTTCACTCTCCTCTTTCACTCTCATCAAGAGGCTCTTTAATTCTTCGCTTTCTGCCATGAGGGTTATATCATCTGCATTTCTGAGGTGATTGATATTTCTCCCGGCAATCTTGACTCCAGCCTGAGCTTCATTCAGCCNGGGTGGGGTGGGGGGCAAACCTGGGGTTCTGCTTTTATTGGTGTCAAGAATGGGCACCTAGGCTTTCACTGGCCCACTCCTCACTGGTGAATTCAAAACAGAAGAGCATGAATTTAAAGCGTGGGAAGACAGGGGACTTCCCAGGTGGTCCAGTGGCTGAGACTCTGCGCTCCCAATGCAGGGAGCCTGGGCTCGATCTCTGGTCAGGGAACTAGATCCTACAGGCCATAACTAAAGATCTCAAGTGCCGCAACGAAGATCTGGTGCTGCCAACTTAATTACTTTAAAAATCAAGTGAAAATAAAGTGTGGAAAAATAAATGAAGTGTAAGAAGAGAAAAAAAGCAAGCAACCCAAATGATCTAAAGTTATCGATGTCAACCAAGAGCTCTAAAACAAAGGGCCTCAGTGGGAGAAGGTGGGCTGGCTCTTCACCTAGTCCTGTGGCCGGTAATGTGTTTATTTGAGAAGGGCACCTTGGAAGCAGATACCTCTGAAATGGATGCCTCTGACAATCAAACCTTCAGTCAAGCAATTGCATTACTAGAAAAGAAAAAAGCAAACAAAACAAAACAACCGTCAAGGTTTACAGTACACCCAGAAACAATCTCCAAGAAGTGATATTTACCTGGGCTAATCCTGGGCTCATACCTTACAGGCATTGTCTCATTTTACACATGGCAAAACAGGGGCTCCAAGAGATGTAGGAACTAGCAGGGGCAGAATTAAAGACAGGTCTCTGTTTTGCTTAGTCATTCAGTCTTTGCAACCCCATGGACTCTAGCCCTCCAGGCTCCTCTGTCCATGGGGATTCTCCAGGCAAGAATACTGGAATGGGTTGCCATTTCCTCCTCTAGGAAATCTTCCCAACCCGGGAATCGAACCCAGGTCTCCTGCATTGCAGGCAGCTTCTTACGTGCTACCAGGGAAGCCCAAGAATACTGGAGTTTGTAGTCTATCCCTTCTCCAGGGGAATCTTCCCGATCCAGGAATCGAACCAGGGTCTCCTACGTTGCAGGCAGATTCTTTACCAGCTGAGCTACCAGGGAAGCCCCATAAAGACAGGTCTAGCTGAAGTTTAAGTCCATGCTCTTTCCTGCTGTTATCACACTGACACATGGAGCTGGAGTTCTTAAATTAGAGACCTTTAGCATTTTAAGATCCACTCCAGTACTCTTGCCTGGAAAATCCCATGGATGGAGGAGCCTGATGGGCTGAGGTCCATGGGGTCGCTGGGAGTCGGACACAACTGAGCGACTTCCCTTTCACTTTTCACTTTCATGCGTTGGAGAAGGAAATGGCAACCCACTCCAGTGTTCTTGCCTGGAGAATCCCAGGGACAGGGGAGCCTGTTGGGCTGCTGTCTATGGGGTCGCACAGAGTTGGACATGACTGAAGCGACTTAGCAGCAGCAGCAGCAGCAGCATTTTAAGATCTTGGCTCAGGACTGACAAGGCTACAATATTAATAAAATATCTAAATACTTCCTGGACTTTGTGGTAAATAGCCACTGCCCTGAGGGTCTCCCCTACTGCTCCCATGTGGTCCTGGCCACCCCGGAATCCCCCAATCTCCCCAGAAAACAGCACCTAAAAAGAGTTAATGCTGGACTCAGCAATGAGTCTCCCTACCTTGCTCCTGCCATATATCAGGTATGTATTCTTATTGTGTAAGTGTAAGAGCCTTGTTGGAACTATAATGAGACATTCCTGGGAGGAGATGGGGTCTTCAGCTCAGAGAATTCACATCCAGTTAATCCAGCAAGGATATGGAGAAAGAGGGCAAAGATGGGGCAGTTTGGGGAGGGGGTGGGGGTGGGGGTCTTCTCAGTTGACATTTCTGAGCACTGGCCTCATTTGAACCTGCCTCTAAGCACTTCCTGTGTTGCTCAGTGGTAAAGAATCTGCTTGCCAACGCATGAGACATGAGTTCGATCCCTGGGTCAGAAAGATCCCCTGCAGGGGGATATGGCAGCCCACTCCATTTTTCTTGCCTGAGAAATTCCAAGGACAGAGGATCCTGGCCAGCTCCAGTCCATGGGGTCACTAAGAGTCGGACACAACTTACACAAATTATCGATTGAACATGCGCTCACTAAAAGCAAATACATACCACAGGCAATAAGGACTCAATCGCCAGAAGAATTCTTTCTGGAACGATAGCCTAAGGTGAGAAGTTCTGTGCTCCACTTTCAATTAAACTTTTGTAATAATGTGATATGTTTCCTTTCAATAATATGGGTTCATATAATCCTTCATCCAATCTCATTAGTTCCCCTGTGATGATCTCTAAAGGAAACCAATGATGTTTCTATCAAAGGGTGTAGATATGAGGTTGAGGAGGGTTAGTGGAATGGACTTAGCGTCTACAGTTTTAGCCAATCGGGTTTTAATTGTTCCAGGTGGTTCCATTAACCCAAAAGACTGAGGAAAATCACCATGGAAATGCTCCATAGTTGGCCAAATCTTAAAATATTCTTAAACAATTTGTCCAGTAAAATGAGTTCCTCTATCACTTTGTGTTTTTTTTTTTAATGGCTATGTATTTCTGAGGGAAGAGGGTGCTTCCCTGGTGGCTCAGATAGTAAAGAATCTGCCCACAGTGCAGGAGACCCAGGTTCGATCCCTGGGTTGGGAAGATCCCCTGGAGGAGGAAATGACAACCCACTCCAGTACTCTTGCCTGGAGAATTCCATGGACAGAGGAGCCTGGCGGGCTCCATGAGGTCACAAAGAGTCGGACATGACTGAGTGACTAACACATTTCTGAGGAGACTCCCCGAAAGAGGGTTACCCTTTCAAAAATGAGTTTCCCTACTGACTGTGCTGTGGGCTGTCTACAGGAGAATGCTTCAGCCCAATGTGAAATATACAAATCATAACAAGAATGTATTGATTACTTTGAGAGTCAGACATCTGTATAAAATCAAGCTGCCAAGTTTCAAAGGGACCTGCAGGTAAAGGAAAATGTCCTTGAGAACCATACAATGGCTTCCATGAGTAACATTTTGGCCAAACGGTACATTTTTGAAGAATAAACCTTCTGAGGTGTTGTAAAGGATGCCTTCCAAAATTATTGTTTACCCCATAATACCATCTTGTCTGGGTTCCAATGAGCTAGCTCATGAATATATTACAAAATAAAGTACTGAGCTCCAGACAGAAGGATAAGCTTCCTGTTTGGTCCTATCCAAAGCTCTTTGTTAGGATCAAATCTCCTTTTTTGACTCCCAGGAGTCTTTTTCTTTTCTTATGCCATGCCACCAGAATACGAGTGTGCCAGGGCAGGGTGGAGGGTAGTGGCACAAGAAATTCTGGAGGGATTTTGGAAGGATCTCACCAGAAGGGATCAGGTAGAGAGAAAAAGATAAATGTTTTGGGAATTCTCTGCTGGTCCAGTGGTTAGGACTTAGCACTTTCTCTGCCTGGACCCAGGTCTGATCTCCGGTTAGGGCTTCCCTGATAGCTCAGTGGGTCAAGAATTCTCTTGCAATGCAGGAGACCCTGGTTCGATTCCTACGTTGGGAAGATCACCTGGAGAAGGGAAAGGGTACCCACTCCAGTATTCTTGCCCGGAGAATCCCATGGACTGTATAGTCCATAGGGTTGCAAAGAATAAGACATGCCTGAGTGACTTTCACTTTCAGGAAACTAAGACCCTGAAAGCCATGCAGCAAAATAAAAAAATAAATAAATGTTTCATCTTTATTTACAAAGATATCGAATTGCTGCAAGTTCTAGTTACCTCGAGAGGAAAGATTCCTTATGTCTGGAAAACAAAGATTTAAACAATTAGTAATATTTCAGACAAAAAGCCACAAAAATTCTAATCATTCCTCAGTCCATTCAGTCTTATGTAACTAATTCTTGATCTTTGGTTAGTAGTTTTATGAAGCCATCAGTTTCTTCATTAGAGTTCTATAAATTCTTACCCAGCTCAAAGGTATGCTCTAAAAGTTTATCAGCAGTTTGTTCTTGTCAAAAAGTCCTTTCTATGACTTTCTTGAAGATGTAGCATTTTTGCAAAAGCATGAGAGTAAAATGTTAACTGTCTGTAAACGACAAAAGACTTAAAATGGCATGGTAAAGATCTGACTATAAGGTAATTGACAAAGAAAATTTGGTTATTTCTGTGATACACATTTTAACGTAAGAACTAGAATTATGAATGATGACATTAACACTAACATATAACAGATTTTAGGAATTCCATATAATTTTTAGAACACACCTTATTAACATTTACCCATGCAATATGACCTAAGAAGGTTATCACTTATTTGACAATGGTTCCCATGTAATTTTATGTACCAAATAAGCCAATTAATTTAATATCTCTCTGAGATGTTTCAGGGGCCCTCTGGAAATCTCAAGGTTACTTAGATAATAAAGGGATTTCATTTAGAGTTTTATCTGAGAAAGTTTGATGGATATAGCAAACGGTTTTAAAACACTTGGTCAAGTTGCATCATAGGTCACTGGGAAACAATGCTTATTTGCTTAACCAACGTGACAGTCAGTTCAGTTCAGTTCAGTCGCTCAGTCATGTCTGACTCTTTGCAACCCCATGGGCTGCAGCACACCAGGTTTCTCCTTTGGTATCTCCCAGAGTTGGCCTGAACTCGCCATTGAGTCAGGGATGCAAGCCAACCATCTCATCCTCTGTTGCCCCCTTCTCCTCCTGCCTTCAATCTTTCCCAGCAACAGGGTCTTTTCCAATGAGTCGGCTCTTCACATCAGGTGGTCAGTTTTAGTGTCAGTCCCTCCAATGAATATTCGGGACTGATCTCCGTTAGGATTGACTAGTTTGATTTCCTTGCGGTCCAAGGGACTCTCAAAAGTCTTCTCCAACACCAGAGTTCAAAAGCATCGATTCTTCAGCAAACATGACAATAAAATATTTTGAAAGCAAATACAGGAAGTTACAACAGATTACTTAAAATGTTAAAAAAAAAACAACAACTTCACAATCTGTTATCAAAAGATCAATATTCAAGAAAATTTTGTCCTCTTAACAGAGCGAAAAGACAAAGTTTAACTTTTCATTAGCTTACTCATTAGCTTACTCGTTTTCATCTTAGCCAGTCCTGGCCACACTTAAAATTCCTTTCTAAAGATTCCTTTTTTCTCACAAAAACAAACCTTTTACATCTTTCTATGTCCATTTTAGTTTATCCTTTATTTTCTTTCTTCTTTAGAAATAACCAGCTTTAGGACAAAATTACTTTCTTTCCCTTAACAAATTCCATTTCCATTCTTTGTACCTTTTTTTGGTCTTACACATAAAGATGCTTTCTTTACTAACTTTGTAGTAATTTTAATTGCATATGTTAATTAGAATCCTTGACCTTTAAGATACTTAAATTCTAGTGCAAATTAAGAAGTAAGCAATTTTACATTAAGAAGTAAGATAATTTTACATTAGCATTCTGTAAATTGGCGAACTCATAAATACCATTTATAGCTTCCTAAAACATGTGCTTTCTTATAGAAACTTCCTCAGTGTGGCACCAAGTATATTTACGAGTAGTCCTTTCTTCCTTGGAGAAGGAAATGGCAACCCACTCCAGTGTTCTTGCCTGGAGAATCCCAGGGATGGGGGAGCCTGGTGGGCTGCCGTCTATGAGGTCACACAGAATCGGGCACGATTGAAGTGACTTAGCAGTAGCAGCAGTCCTAAATATCTTCATGTTTTCTGTAAAAAGAATCTTATGTTCAGTAATCAGTGTTTCAGTACCTTATTTTATTTGGGAATAATCTAGATATTCAGTAAATTTTCATTTGACTTAATTTAGCAAGATCCTAAGGTTTCACGTCACCAAAAAGTTTTGGAGAAACTATTTTTAAGTAGACACACCATAAAACATAATTATTCTTTTTAAAGATTTCCTCTAAAAACTCTTATCCAATTTACATTTATTTAATTACTTAGGAAAATATCACAAGAAGTTATTTTTGTTATTGATGAATTTTGTAACAGAGATAAGATGAACTTGGAGTAAATCTAGGTATTAATGAGGCAGGAGGCAGATGCCTCTCCCCCTGCCCAGGGTAAGGTGATTAGAGATTCGTCCCCTATGGAATTATGAAAGTCAGACTGATTTCACTTGTTTCATTGACTCTAATGTAGTTTTTTTTTTTTTTTTTCTTTCTTTCAAAAATATTTATTTGGCTGTGCTGGGGCTTAGTTGCTGCACATAGGATCTTTAGTTATGGCATGTGAACTCTTTAAGTTCCAGCATGTGGGATCTAGTTCTCTGCTGCTGCTGCTAAGTCGCTTCAGTCGTGTCCAACTCGGTGCGACCCCATAGACGGCAGCCCACCAGGCTCCCCCGTCCCTGGGATTCTCCAGGCAAGAACACTGGAGTGGGTTGCCATTTCCTTCTCCTCTAACGTAGTTTGACACAAACATGAATTACCTTGGCATCTGCTGAAACACAAATGATAACATCCTTAAAGACTGAAGAAAAAAAAGAGGTTGGGGGTGTCCCTGGTGGTACAGTGGCTAAGAATCCACCTGCCAAGGGTTCCATGTGCCCATGGAAGATGAGTGGTTACAAAATAATACTCACTTCATAATTGGGGAAGATTCCACACGCCACTGAGCAACTAAGCCCCTGGGTCACAACTACTGAGCCCATGCTCTGCAGCTGTGCTCCTAAACAAGAGAAGTCACTGCAATGAGAAGCCTGTGCATCTCAAGGAAGAGCAGCCTCTGCTCATCGCAACTAGAGAAAGCCCACTTGCAGCAACGAAGACCGAGAGAGCAACCAAAATGTGATTAATTAATGAAAGTCACTTGGCTGAAAGGATTGCTCCAAGAAGCTATTTGAGTTACTTTTGACTACTAATAATCTTTAGAAAACAAAAATATCTATTTTTCAGTAAGAATTTTCATTTGGGGGGACTTCCCTGGTGGCCCAGTGGTATGAACCTGAAATGTACAGTTTTTAAAATTATTATGTGAAAAAGAAGTCTTCCATGAAGAACCCAAGTTATAAAAATTCACATTTTTATAAGGTTTACTTTGAACATGTTGTTTTAACTGAATGGTATTTGTGGGAGAGGCTATTGGAGGGGTTGGAGATTATGAAGTGAATATTATTTTGTAACCACTCATCTTTAACTTTGGGGGAAAATGTTTACCATGTGACAAAAATAAATTAAGATTATTACTCTTATGTTGGGCTTCCCAGGTGGCTCAAGCGGTGAAGAATCCACATACCCATGTGGGAGATGCAGGAGACTTGGGCTCTATCCCTGAACCGGGAAGATCCCCCGGAGTAGGAAATGGCAACCTGGAAGATTCCATGGACAGAGGAGTCTGACAGGCTACAGTCCATGGGGTCATAGTCGGACATGGCTGAGCAACTAAGCACACGGGCACACACGTGCACACACACACACACACACACACAAGTCTTCCATTACTAATGATATCCTAGATTTGAGAACAAGGTCTTTTTTTTTTTCCCCCAGAACAATATGTACTTTAATCAAAACTTCCAAGCTACTAGTTCAGCTTAAGGAAAAAAAATCACAAAGTCCTTAGCAAACCATTTACGTATTAATTTTTCAAATATACATGTATATTTGACCCTTGAACAAAGCATTGGTTAGGGGCACCATCTCTTCAAAAATCCTTAGATAATTAATTTTAGAGTTAGCCTTTTGTATCTGTCTGTACTTTCACACTTGAGGATTCAACCAACTGTGGATCCTGTGTATTTACTGAAAACAAGACAAGCCCCGCCCCCCGCAGTTAAACCCATGTTGTTAAAGGGTCAACTGTGTATTGCTGGGAACCCTCTAATTTCTGAATTCTGGAACAAACGAGCCATTGTCCCACAGACTACATCCCCAGACTTTTTGCACAAACTCCCCCCTTACGGGACTTCCACAAACTTCTACGAATGCTTGGCATTCAGGGAATTGTCACCCCATAGAGCAATGTACCACAGAAAGATGAAGGCTGGGTGATTAGCTTAGCAGCAGATCAAGGTAGGCAGGTAAAGTTGACCTGAGGTTAAGGACCTGAATACAGATGCCCTCATGCTATTCAAGTTGTGGACTTTCATTAAAGTCTTCATATTGCCACGAGAGGAATGCACACCCTAGTGACTTCCTGATGCTCTCCTCACTCTGCTAGCTTCCTCCCCACTTTTAAGACACCAGCTTAAGCCATTTGCCAGGCTGAATTAACCAAACACAGATGCCCTAATTCCTCGCCCCCACCCCTAACCTATGCAAACTGGGGAGACCAAAGACAGAAATAAGATGTACACAACCCCCACTCCATCTGGCAACATATATTCAACATGCTACATAAAGTATAATTTCCATTTTATTGTCTTTTCAGAGAAACCAATATTTCTTCTGCCTTTTAAGGACTTGGATCCTTACATGGGCTTTGGTAGAGGACGTGAGGCAGCACCCGCAGGTCTAAATCCGGGTGGAGGTGTTCGGTCCTTCCGGGCTTCCCAAGAGCGATTCCTGACAACCTTGCTGTGAATGGCACAACTCACGCAGCAATGTAGTTTCACATACAGCTTGGGAAGCACATACTCGCTTCAGAAATGTCCCTGACGGCTGCGGCCTCTACAATATTCCGAATGACGAACTTCTTAATGGCCTTATCCTTGGGCACGCATGGGCACAGTTGGTGCAGTGAATAGGCTGCACATGGCCGCCGCCCTTTTAGGCACGACCGTTGTTCCTCCTTTTCTTCATCTTGGAAGAGCAGAGGTGAGAGAGCGAGAACAAGGTCTTTAATGGGAGAAGGAAGTTCTTGAAGTACTGTTTGTAATATTTTCTTGTTCTTTGTTTAATTCATCACTCAAGGGATTCAGTTCAGTTCAGTCGCTCAGTCGTGTCCAACTCTTCGCAACCCCGTGAATCGCAGCACGCCAGGCCTCCCTGTTCATGACCATCTCCCGGAGTTCACTCAGACTTACGTCCATCAAGTCGGTGATGCCATCCAGCCATCTCATCCTCGATCGTCTTTTCCAATGAGTCAACTCTTCGCATGAGGTGCCCAAAGTACTGGAGTTTCAGCTTTAGCATCAATTCCTTCCAAAGAAATCCCAGGGTTGATCTTCTTCAGAATGGACTAGTTGGATCTCCTTGCAGTCCAAGGGACTCTCAAGAGTCTTCTCCAACACCACAGTTCAAAAGCATCAATTCTTCTGTGCTCAGCCTTCTTCATAGTCCAACTGTCACATCCATACATGACCACAGGAAAAACCATAGCCTTGACTAGACGGACCTTAGTCGGCAAAGTGATGTCTCTGCTTTTGAATATGCTATCTAGGTTGGTCATACTTTCCTTCCAAAGAGTAAGCGTCGTTTAATTTCATGGCTGCAATCACCATCTGCAGTGATTTTGGAGCCCAGAAAAATAAAGTCTGACACTGTTTCCACTGTTTCCCCATCTATTTCCCATGGAGTGATGGGACCAGATACCATGATCTTTGTTTTCTGAATGTTGAGCTTTAAGCCAACTTTTTCACTCTCCTCTTTCACTTTCATCAAGAGGCTTTTGAGTTCCTCTTCACTTTCTGCCAAAAGGGTGGTGTCATCTGCATATCTGAGGTTATTGATATTTCTCCCGGCAATCTTGATTCCAGCTTGTGTTTCTTCCAGTCCAGCGTTTCTCATGATGTACTCTGCATAGAAGTTAAATAAGCAGGGTGACAATATACAGCCTTGACGGACTCCTTTTCCTGTTTGGAACCAGTCTGTTGTTCCATGTCCAGTTCGAACTGTTGCTTCCTGACCTGCATACAGATTTCTCAAGAGGCAGGTGAGGTGGTCTGGGATTCCCATCTCTTTCAGAATTTTCCACAGTTTATTGTGATCCACACAGTCAAAGTCTTTGGCATAGTCAAGAAAGCAGAAATAGATGTTTTTCTGGAACTCTCTTGCTTTTTCCATGATCCAGCGGATATTGGCAATTTGATCTCTGGTTCCTCTGCCTTTTCTAAAACCAGCTTGGACGTCAGGGAGTTCATGGTTTATGTATTGCTGAAGCCTGGCTTGGAGAATTTTGAGCATGACTTTACGAGCATGTGAGATGAGTGCAATTGGCATTTGCCAAGGACATTAGCCATGTGCTTCTGCAAAGACTGAATCCTGTGCTGCTGCGGCTGTCGACCTTTGACACGCTTTGAAACGAGTTCAGTGTGGAGAATGAGGCACGCTATGCTCCAGGGAAGCTGGTGGAACAAATCTTTACATAGTTTGATGTTTTCAGGAGCTCATTTGATTATCCCAATCTTTGCATCTCCTCATATCTAGAAAAGCACTAGATCTCTTTGCGGTGACATCAGCTCCTTGTGACTAGCAGAAAACCTTTTGTAAATAAGTGCTTGATTGCGTTGAACTCCTCTTTCACCAAAATCATATATATTGACCTTCTCCCACTACCTGTTTGGAACTACTATAGTTTCTCAGAGCTATTTGGGATGCAGTCCTCCCGGGGTTGCCGTCCTCAGTTCAGTTCAGTTCAGTTCAGTCGCTCAGTCGTGTCCAACTCTTTGCGACCCCATGAACTGCAGCACGCCAGGCCTCCCTGTCCATCATTTTGCCCCAAATAAAACTTAACTCACAATTCTCACACTGTGCATCTTTTTCGGTCAGCAGGATCATCTTCCTGTCCAGTCTTCTTATTTTGACTAACCAAATACTTTACATCCAAAATTTTATACTTTACCAAAAGACTGTGCTGATCCTCTAGAATTTTACTAAAAATTTTGCACTTACTTTTATGCCAATTAAATAGAGGTCTTTTACAAATTAGTTTTGGTAATGTTATGCCCAAGTCTCGAAATCTCCCAATGACCACCAGGGAGCCCATATCCGATGCAAAAGCAAGAGAGTTTTTATTACCAAGTTCGAGCTGGGGCTCCCACCGGATACTGACACAGCAGCTATAGGGAGGAGCCCAGGGTTTTGGATTACATTGTTTATATAGGGAGTATTCATGAAAAAAAAGAATTTCTAGGTAGGGGGACGTCTGATTGGTCACTTTCTTTCGAAGGGTTGTGTGTTGGTTTCTGATTGGTCCCTATTACCTAGGTAGACCACGAGTTCCTGAACGTTAAGTCAGGAGATTCTGGTCTGGGGTCCGATTGGCTCATGGATGGTGGGATGAGATCAGGGGATTTCCAAAGGCACTTTTCCTGGAACCTTACAAAATGGAGTTTTTCTGTTAACAAAATGGAGTATGGAGTAGCTTAGGTTCTTCATGAATACCATTCAGAGATAGAAAAAAATATTATATCTATAATGCACACAAATAGACATACAGACAGACATAACCACAGATCTCAACTTTCATTTTAAAACTTCAGTCATGAATTTAAAAAATAGAAATAAAAATGAAACTTTAGTCATGGATCAGATACAATATAAAATTAACTCACTTATAAATAGCAGTTGAGATATGTTAGGTCTGCTCACTCTGAAGGCTAAAGTCTTGTACTGTTTTGTGGAGAAGTTTTAAAAGGTCTCTTTTTTCAATTTTAAGAAGTATCTCTCTTATTTTAAAAAGCCTTTATTTATTTGACTGTGCCGTACACAGGATCTTTGCTGCAGCGGGCAGGATTTCCAGTTTAGTTAGAGCATGTCGGATCTAGTTGTCTGACTAAGCATGGAACCTTGGAAGCAGAGTCTTAACCACGGGACCACCAGGGAAGTCCTGGAATTATCACTTACACAAAAGTTCCTTGAAAAGAGCAGGTAGAACATTTACATCCCAAAGGCACCTGAAGAGGAATGCAAGCTCCCCTTAGTATTCTTATGGAGTCCAACCTCACTCTGCTTGCCACAATAGGCCAACGAATCCGAGAGACACAGTGCTGAGGCAAGGAATAGATAGGACTTTATTCAGAAAGCTGGCTGACCAAGAAGACAGCAGACTGAAATCTCAAAATAAACATCCTGTCAGGGTCTGGATGCCAGGTTTGTTTATGAATTAGAAGCTGGGGTGGGGAGGTGAGGAAACAAAGTGAAAAAGGCCATTAGTCTTGCAAATATCTCCTAGTGTTAGTCATTCAGTTGTGTCCGACTCCCTGTGACCCTTCGGACTGCAGCCTACCCGACTCCTCTGTCCATGGAATTCTCCAGGCAAGAACACTAGAGTGGATAGTTGTTCCCTTCTCCAGGGGACCTTCCCAACCCAGGAATCGGACTGGGGTCTCCTGCATTGCAGGGGGATTCTTTACCAGCTATGTATCAGGGAAGCCCTGGTAAAGAATATCAGGGTCAGGGTTAAGTCAAAGAGACAGATCTAGCATGTGGAAAGTCAATATTGACTCTTCCATCCTACAGGACCTCTGTTCCCTTAGAGTCAGAATTTTGAGGGAGGTGGGGGAGGTGGGGGAATAGCTTTTTCAAGAGGGCTTTCTCTGAGTTTACCCAGAACAAACAATCTTAGAATGTCAAAAGAGCCCCGTCTTGGCCATTTCACAGTGAGATCTCCTATAACATAGCATTCCCATTTAAGCAAGCACTTTCAAGTATAAGCTCCATGTTTGTACATGCACCTGGCTGGAGTGTTATTAATAGCTATGAAGGTTGACTCTCTGGTGCCCTTTTATTAGTGATTTGGAGGCATTGTTTCCTGTTTCAGGGTCAGTTTGTCAGGAAAAGAATACTATTGCAAACTGTGTGATGGGCCAGTGTGTTGTTTGTGAACTTAACCCCTCTTACATGAGTCACCCTGGAGTTGTTTCAACTCTTTTTTTTTTTTTTTTTTGGGAGTTTCCTTGTNTTTTTTTTTTTTTTTTGGTGAGTTTCCTTGTTGACCTCTTACTATGTCTAAGACACTCGGCTTTTCAGTCTTTAGCTATTTAACGCGTTTGACAATCCTCTGATATATTGATAGATTCTGTTTCTGCCCCATATTCTTCAAACAGGAAAGCAAGTATAAGTGGTTAAATGAGATGGCCCCCAGATTGAGTATCTTCTAAGTGGAGATACTTTGGTGGTAAAATGGACAGGATTTGGTGGTAAGCTGCAAACAAGGGAAGATATGGGGAAGATGAGGCTGGAGCTGGGATGGTGGCTGGGACAATGGGTGGATGGGATATTCCCAGATACACAAAGGGCTGGGGTTGCTCTGGTCTTGCTGCTATTCCAGACAAGCAGGTTGGGGGCTGAAGCACCCTCATTTGGGAGGAGAGCCATCCAGAGGAATTGATGTGTGCAGGGAAGAGCCAATTCTAACTCCCTGTTGGAATTGTTCCTTTAACTTACTTTAGGTTGCTTTTGTTATTATAATCATGCATAATGGCCTGCCTTAGGGAACTCTGCCCCCTCTGCTTGACTTGGAGGGCTAGAATGCCTTTGTTCAGCTCACAGAGAGATCATCTGACCCTGCCTACCTGTGAATGGCTTCAGGAAAGAGAAGACTGACACATTCCCCTGCCTGAAGTTTGCCATTCTAGGAGATACAGGCAAGATTAATGGGCTTTTGCCTTGTTTCCTCACCTCCCTTCACTTCTCTTCTATAAAAGAACCTGGCATCCAGATCCTGTAAGATGGTTATTTTGACACATCAGTCAGCCAGCTTCTCAGCTGGTTTTCCAAATAAGAGTGAGCCTGGACTCAGTAATAGATGCACCTGGAAAGGTGGGTGCAGTGCTGAGGGATCTTAGAATCTCAGGATAATAGTTAATGTTGACAGAGTTTTTCTTAGTCCAAACTAGCTTTACACTGAGCAATTTACATTCATGAAATTACATGATTGAACCCGCTCGTCTTCTGAGTCAGCTATCCCTGTCCTCTAGATGAGGAAACAGCTCAGATGGGGTGGGGGTGGTCTCTAGTCAGGGTTAGAATGCAGCAGAGAGGGATTTGACCCCAGGTCCACCCAGCTCCAAAACCCTCAAACAGGACTTTCCTGGCCGTCCAGTGGTTAAAATTCCATGTTTCTACATCAGGGAGCACAGGTTCAGTCCTCAGGCAAGAAAAACTAAGATTCAACATGCCACATGGCAAAAAAAAAAAAAAGGCAAAAAAAACCCTCAAACAATAAGCCTTCCTTGCAATGATGCCAATGTTAACATTTCTGACCGAAACATTCATAATGACAAGAATGCTCTTATTAGACAGCCTGCTGTGAGTCAGCACTGCCTGACAGTTTGACAGGCCAGGCCTTATGTCATTTCACCCCCAATTCACAGAGGAAAATCAAGGCTCAGAGAGGCTAAAGTAAATGTCAAGGTCGCCATACAGCAGAGATATGGCTTGAACCCAAGCTGGTTTTGCCTCCAAAGTCTACCCTAGAGCTCCTCGCTTATACTAATTTTTGAAAATGAAGGAACTGGGACTTCCCTGGTGGTCCAGTGGTTAAGACTTCACACTTCCAGTGCAAGGGCCAGGATTCGACCCCTGGTCAAGGAACTAGATCCCACATGCTGCAACTAACGGTTCACATGCCAAAACCAAAGATCCCACGTGCATGTATGTGTGCTAAGTCGCTTCAGTCATGACCGATACCACGCCACCCCATGGGCTGTAGCCCTCGAGGTTCCACTCTCTATGGATTCTCCAGGCGAGAACACTGGAATGAGCTGCCATGCTGTCGTCCAGGGGATCTTCCCAACCCAGGGATGGAACCTGCATCTCTTAAGTCTCCTGCATTGGCAGGCACGTTCTTTACCACCAGCACCACCATACCACCACAAAGATACTGCATGCTGCAACTAAGACCCAGCACAGACAAAGCAATCAATAAATACTTTTTTTAAAAGAAGAGAAGGTCAGAGAAGGAAGGGTCTCATGCAAGTTTCCCCAGCAAAATGCAGCCAAAGAAAGGGCTGCAGTGAGGAAGAGGAGGTAGGAAGTCTGAATAAGAGACCTGTGTTTGCAGACATTCCTGTGCATAACTCTTTCATGCCCTTCTTGACAAAACTATAAACACAAAGCTATAAACAAAGCAGGCATGGGCCCTTAACCTCCCGAGGAATTCTTTTAGAACTATTCTGCTGCCTCTCCCATTCTGGGTACTCTGCCTGCCAAGTCATGAGTGTCCTCCAGGTCAAGCCCAGAATTGCCCAGGTACCTCTCTCTGACTTCTAAAGAGGAACCTAGCCCTGCCTTACCAAGGTTCTCACCAAGCCCTTTCCCCTTCTTGTGCCTCAGTTTCTCCAGCTGTAAAGAGAGATCATATGGGGTTCATGCATGGGGAAGTCGATTTGAAATCACTGGTCTGAATCCAAAGCTGCGTGACCTTGAACTTCTCTTGTCTTGGCTTCTCTGCCTCTGTTTCCTTATCTATAAAATGAAATGAGAAGAGTACTCATTGCACAGGGGGGTTTTGAAGCCTCCATGAGGATGTGGATATATTAATACTAAGTCTGGCAGTCAAGTTGCTTAAAAATTTTTCCCTCTGGGACTTCCCTGGTGGTCCAGTGGCTAAGACTCCATGCTCCCCATTCAGGGAGCCCAGTTCCATCCCAGGTCAGGGAACTGGATCCTCATGCCTCAACTAAGAGGATTGACTAGTTTATCTCCTTGCAGTCCAAGAGACTCTCAAGAGTCTTCTCCAGCACCACAGTTTGAAAGTATCAGTTCTTCAATGCCCAAACTTCTTAATGGTCCAGCTTTCACATCCATACATGACTACTGGGAAAACCATAGCTCTCTGATCAGTCTTTGGTAGCAAAGTGATGTCTCTGGTTTTTATTACGCTGTCTAGGTTTGTCATAGCTTCCCTTCCAAGGAGCAAGCATCTTTTAATTATGGCTGCAGTCACCATCCGCAGTAACCAACACGGCTGTCTCTAATCCTCTTCTCTGAGGGTTAATTCTCCACCTTGTCTTCCTTGTCTAGTCTGAAGGGAGTTTAGAAGAGATTTCCCTCCTGGGGTTGTACTGCTTTATTTCTTCTTGTTCATGGATCTTAAATTTGCCTCGATCGACCACAGACTGGGGCTTCCCTGCTGGCTCAGTTGGTAAAGAACCTAGATGTAATGCATGAGACCCAGCTTCGATCCCGAAACCAAGTCCCCGTAAAACTGAGTTCCCTTACCACATTTATGATTTAATTCCTCTTTCCAAACCTTTCTCCCCTTGCACGTCTCCTCTGACCTCAGTCCCATCCTCATCCCCTCTAACCTCAATCCTGTGCCGTTGTTGCTATTCCATTGCCAAGCCCTGTCTGACTCTTTGCAACCCCATGGACTGGAGCACACCAGGTCTCTCTGTCCCTCACCATCTCCCAGAGTCTGCCTGACTGAACACTGCTTCACCACAATCAGATGACTAAGATTGCTGTTGTCATATCATTGAAAGCGAAAGTGAAGTCACTCAGTCATGTTCGACTGTTTGTGACCCCATGGACCGTAGCCTACCTTGCTCCTCCCTCCATGGGATTCTCCATGGACTGCAGCCTACCAGGCTCCTCCCTCCATGGGATTTTCCAGGCAAGAGTACTGGAGTGGGTTGCCATTTCCTTCTCCAGGGGAATTTCCCGACCCAGGGATCGAACCCGGGTCTCCTGCATTTCAGGCAGATGCTTTAACCACTGAGCCACCATTAGTGCACTAAAACTGCTATTAAAGATATCACTAACTACAAGCTCAGGATGTTTCCCCAGGGCAAAATAAACTCAGGGATCCCTAAGCCATGGGCCACTTGGCCAAAGAAAATTATAAACTGAAGACATCCTGATTCCTGGAACTATGATTAAGAAAGATCAGAAGATGATGCTCAATCTTTTCTGTCAATCTTCCTCTTTAAACTATCCTTAACTCGAAGACCAGGTTCAAGTGGACCTGAGGTTTGTCTCCCATTTCCTTGCTTGCTGTCCAACAAATGCATGTGTGTTAAGTCTCTCAGTCATGCCCGACTCTTTGCGACCCCATGGCCTGTAGCCTACTAGGCTCCTCTGGCCTTGGGATTTCCCAGACAAGAATACTGGAGTGGGTTGCCATTCCCTTCTCCAGGGGATTTTCCCTACCCAGGGATCGAACCTGAGTCTCCCACATTGCAGGAGATTTTTTTTTTTTACCACCAGGAAAGCCCCACAAATAAAGCTTTACTTTGCTGCAAACACCCGCTATCAGAGGTTGACTTTCTCTGTTGTGGACATATGAGCCCTCACTCAGTTACGGAACTCCACGGAGCTTGTCTGTAATACCAGAAATCTTGACAACTCCTGGTTCTTGAATCTAAACTCAGGGCCAATGGGGTGCCTTTGTGTTAAACCAGAAAAAGGCTCTCCCTCTAGATGGAAGCAAGGATCTCATCTGGGCAGAGCCATACCTCAAAGTGCAAAGTTTGGCAAGCAATGCTTTCTTGGGGGAAAAAAAACAAAAACAAAAACAAAACTGCCCTCCTGTGGTTGGATGCAGCTCGGCTCCACGGTGCGTGACTTGGCAGGTGAAGTGTAAGCAGGCTGCATTTGGGGCTCACTCCGTGTGCAGCCTGCACAGCCACACAGCCATTCACTGTTTGGACCCCACCCTGGAGGGTGTGCCTCTCAGCAACAGTCATCAGAGCGCTAGACCCCTGAGGGGAGTCAGCGGAGCTGGTCAACTATAGACAAACGTCAGCCATGTTACTGACTGTAGATGGGACCTAAGGTATCCATTAGAACATTTCCAAGAAGAAAGCTCAGGACTGCCCTGAAGGTACAGTGGATAAGAATCTGCCTGCCGATGCAAGGGACACGGGTTCAACCCCTGGTCCGGGAAGATTCCACGTGCTGCAGAGCAGCTAAGCCTGTGCACCACAGCTCCTGAGCCTGTGCCCCCAGAGCCTGTGCTCTGCAGCGAAGAGTAGCCCCTAGTCGCTGAAACTAGAGAAAGCCTGTGTGCAGCACCAAAGAGCCAACACCACCAAAAATAGATGAATAAATAAGACAAGAAGGCCCAGAGAAGGTCTATGTTAATGTAAAGGCCAAGTTGCTATAACTGTAAGATCCCAAAATACAATGGTTTAAGTAAAATAGAAGGTTCTCATTCTCTTTCGTGACCCTCCTGAAGTAGGCATGTTGTCTAAGATGGCAGGGGGCTCCCCTCCCGTGGTCACTCAGGGGCACGACTTCCTTCAGTCTTGTTACTGAGATCACTAACATCAGCATCACCTGAAACTTGTTAAAAATGCAGATTCTCAGGCCTGACCCTGGGCCTACTGGATCAGAAACTCTGGGAGTGGGCCAGTGAGCCGTGTTTCAACAAGGATTCCCACTGACCTTGATGGATAATTAGGGTGGAGGACCACCACCTTAGGGTGTTATCCTGATCTTCATGGTCAAAGGGAGGGCTTTGTACTTCTCAAATTGCCCCTTCCTATCCCGGAGGTGGCCAGGATGGAGGTGCTCTGGCTGTTCAAAGACTGCAGGTCCAGAAGAAACTTGACTTCTGGGCATGCAAGGTGGTTTAACAGGATGAGGGTGGCCAAACTAGCATAATGGTTAGTGGTTTAGATTCTGGAGACAGGCTGCCTGCATTTAAATCCCAAAGTTGCTGTGGCACTGTTAGACCCTGCGGTCTCCGCCCAGGGCTTCGCAGTCGCAAAGATCACTGAGACGCAGATTCGATGCAAATAGCAAGAGGATTTATTAGGCCGACGCACCGGGGTTCAATCTCCACCCGAGGAGACGAACCCCGAAGAGCTGTCATAGAGCAGTTTATAAGCACAAAAACCACAAACAGGTGCAGCTGGAGTGCAGCTTTTTGATTGGTGGTTAGATCTTAACCTTTTCAGTGATAGGTCTTAGTTATTGGCCCGAGACGATTTACTAGCCTACAATCATATTGTACAGCTATTTTTCAGAAAAGTTATTTCCTTGAGCTGTTTGAGACAATCACCTTCCCGGAACAACTCTTGGGGGGTCTCACTCCTAGGACGTAAGGTATGTTTTGTCCTGTACCTTAAAATGAAAGGCCTGTCAGGATCAACAAAAGGCCTGAGGATGAATGCCTGTTTTTCTCCTAGGCCCCTGGTAATTTTTAACTCTTGTTCTTATAGTCTCTGGAAAACCCTAAAGAAATCAAAAGCCCATGATCTCTTTTTCTATGGTAGACTGACCACAGGGCAAAAACAGGTTTTGATCAAAATCAAATTTTAGATTAGTTTCCACATTCCTACAGCACCAGCTGTGTGACCTTCAACAAGTAACTTTACCTCTCTGAGCCTCAGTACCTGTCTCATGATGTCACTATGGTAATCACAGTGTTATTACATGCTCTACACATAATAAGCTGACAAAATGTTAGCTTAATCATCTCAATATCTTAATAAAAGCTGCTTTTTATTTTATTTTGGCCATCCTGTGAAGCTCATAGGATCTTTAGTTTCCTGACCAGGAATTGAACCCAGGCCCCAGCTGTGAAAGTGCCGAGTCCTAAACATTGGATCACCAGGGAATTCCCAAAAGCTGCTGTTTATTCCATGTAGCATCATATTGAATCTTCATGATACTATTGTGAGAGGTATATTTTACATATAGATATTCATTTTATAAAGGAGAAAATTGAGGGGCAGACTGGTGAGATAACATAGGTTACAGGTAATAGAATGGTAATTCTAACTCAGGTCAGATTCTTACAGACTCAAATGTAAATCACCTCTCAAAAAAGTTGGGGGGGGGGCGGATATTTGCCACCCAATTAAATAAATTTTTTTAAAACAAAAAAAGGAGGGGGGAGTAGATTTCTAAAACTTCCTGTCTTACAGGAAGACTGTGTTGTTTGTGGCTGGAGGGCTGATCTGTAATAGGAATGCATGCCAGGGACTTCCCTAACAGTTCAGTGGTTAAGACTCCACACTTCCAGTGCAGGGGTCTTGGGTTTGATCCCTGGTCAAGGGACTAAGATCCCACATGCTGTGAAGCCAAGCAACAACAACAATAAAAGGAATGCATGTGGTAAGGCTAGGGGAGAAATCTCTCACCTTGTTTGTAACNAGTCTGATATTGTTTCCACTGTTTCTCCAGCTACTTCCCATGAAGTGATGGGACCGGATGCCATGATCTTCGTTTTCTGAATGTTGAGCTTTAAGCCAACTTTTTCACTCTCCTCTTCCACTTTCATCAAGCGGCTTTTTAGTTCCTCTTCACTTTCTGCCATAAATAGTTAATATATAGCATTTTAAATGGGCTAGGCACTGATCTAAATGGCTTACTTAGATTCCATTTAAATTAACTTGTTGAATACCTCCTCCTAACAGACCTTTAAGGCAGCTAATTAATAATAATTTCCACCCTTCTCCACTTTTATTTTAGTCTTCTTTCTTTGGGAAAAAAAACAAATCTTACTATGGAACATTCAGGCATACCCAAAACTGGATGAGAGGGCTTCCTTGGTGGTTCAGTGGTAAAGAATCCGCCTGCTAATGCAGGACACACAGTTCAAGCTCTGATCTGGGAAGACTCCGCGTGCCACTGAGCAACGAAGCCCATGCACCACAACTAGTGAGGCTGTGCTCTAGAGCCCGGGAGCCACAACCACTGAGCCCACGAGCCACCCTAGCAGCTCGTGCACCCTAGGGCCCATGCTCTGCAACAAGAGAAGTCACCGCAATGAGAAGCCTGTGCACTGCAACCAGAGAGTAGCCACCCGCCCACCACAACTAAGGAAAAGCTCGAGAAACAAAGGGGACCCAGCCCAGCCGGAAATAAATAAATAAAATGATATATTTTAAGAAAAGAACTGGTGATGATGTAGCCATCATCCCGGTTCAACAGTGATCAACTCATGGCCAATCTTGTTTCATCCCTACTCTCAACAATCCCCTCCTCCTACACCCCACCAAATCGGAATTACTTTGAAGCAAAGTCCAGACGTTGTGTCTGTTCTCACTGGTAAATACTTCCGATTATGTATCCCTAAAAGTGTCCCCGTCTTGCTGTTGAGGAATCTGATCAAGGTCACTTTGCTGATAGGGTTCAGAGGCCGGATCATTCCCAGTGGTCTGGTTTCAGGGCTTTTGCCACTGGCTGCTGTGATGCCTCTGGAGTGTGGATCACTCAGACAACAGCACAACTCAGCCTCAGTTCAGTTCAGTCGCTCAGTTGTGTCCGACTCTTTGCGACCCCATGAATCACAGCACGCCAGGCCTCCCTGTCCATCACCATCTCCCAGAGTTCACTCAGACTCATGTCCATCGAGTCCGTGATGCCATCCAGCCATCTCATCCTCTGTCGTCCCCTTCTCCTCCTGCCCCCAATCCCTCCCAGCATCAGAGTCTTTTCCAATGAGTCAACTCTTCGCATGAGGTGGCCAAAGTACTGGAGCTTCAGCTTTAGCATCATTCCTTCCAAAGAAATCCCAGCCACTTTTATTTTTCTTTTTGGCCTTGTGGCTTGTGAGATCTTGGTTCCCTGATCAGAGATCGAACTCAGGCCCTCGGCAGTGAAAGCACAGCTGGAGGACCAGGGATTCCCCAACCTCTTTTTCCAAAGTTGTCAATTGATTCTCACATTGACAACGTTGGAATACAAAGAGTAGAGATGAAAGTGTTGTATCAGTGTTAACCTAACATCACTAAACTTGACAACCAGACTGCAGCTGTATGAGAAAACATCTCTGTTCTTAGGAGGTACACACTGAAACATTCAGGAGTAAAAGGCCATGCTGTGTGCAGTCATGCATCCTGAATGATTCAGGAAAATATTAGATAGATATGAGACAAAGAGAGAGGAGAGTCAAATGATATTGGAAATGAAATAAAATGTTACCCCGACGCTAATCCGGATAAAGAGCCACCAAATGGATGTTATTTGAACTGTATTCATTTTTGAAACTTTTCAGTACATTTAAAACTGTATTGCCCCCAAAGTTTTCAAATTTAGAAAAAGAATGCATACTACATATCGTGTATGATTCCATTTAGGTGAAGGGTTGTTTAAATCTAATAAAAGGACTTTCATCCAGAATTTAAAAACTCTCAACACTCAGTAATGAGAGAACGTACAACCCAATTTAAAACTGGGCAAACAATTTGAACAGGTATTTTTAGGTGAAGTTTTGAAACAGGCAAAAGTACTCTAGATGAAGTCAGAACAGTGGTTCCACTCAGTGGCTATCACTGAAGAAGGGCAGGACAGAGAGGTCCAGGGTACCAAAAAAAATTCTTTATCTATTATGAACATGTCTCATTAAGCTGTCTGTTTAAAAGCTTTGTTTGCACTTTACTGTATGTAAATTATACCTACATAAAAATGAAGGCAATAATAATAATAAAGGCAAAAGACCAAAACAGGTACATTGCCACAGTCATAAAATCAATTACTCTAAAGCAAGAAAAATGAATGAACTGCAATTTTACACAATAAAAAGGATGAGAGAATTCCCTGACGGTCCAGTGGTCCTCACTCTCACTGCCCCAGAGCCTGGGTTCAATCCATGGTTGGGGAACTAAGATCCCACAAGCTCCACACATGGCCAAAAAGTTTAAAAAATTAAATTAAAAATGTGTTCTCTTTAACAACAACAGCAACAGAAAAGAATCTCAAAAACATAACTTTGATAGTGGAACTATATGAAACCTTGTTCTCTATTTTCCAAGTCTCCTGTAAATTTGTGCAGAAGATACTAAGAAGAGGTGGCAAGAATACAAAGAAGAACTGTACAAAAAAGAGCTTCATGACCCAGATAGTCACGATGGTGTAATCACTCACCTAGAGCCAGACATCCTGGAATGTGAAGTCAAGTGGGCCTTAGAAAGCATCACTACGAACAAAGCTAGTGGAAGTGATGGAATTCCAGTTGAGTTATTTCAAATCCTGAAAGATGATGCTGTGAAAGTGCTGCACTCAATATGCCAGCAAATTTGGAAAACTCAGCAGTGGCCACAGGACTGGAAAAGGTCAGTTTTCATTTCAATCCCAAAGAAAGGCAATGCCAAGGAATGCTCAAACTATTGCACAATTGCACTCATCTCACATGCTAGTAAAGTAATGCTCAAATTTCTCCAAACCAGGCTTCAGCAATACGTGAACGGTGAATTTCCAGATGTTCAATCTGGTTTTAGAAAAGACACAGGAACCAGAGATCAAATTGCCAGCATTCGCTGGATCACTGAAAAAGCAAGAGAGTTCCAGAAAAACATCTATTTCTGCTTTAATGACTATGCCAAAGCCTTTGACTGTGTGGATCACAATAGACTGTGGAAAATTCTGAAAGAAATGGGAATACCAGACCACCTGACCTGCCTCTTGAGAAACCTATATGTAGGTCAGGAAGCAACAGTTAGAGCTGGACATGGAACAACAGACTGGTTCCAAATAGGAAAAGGAGTCCATCAAGGCTGTATATTGTCACCCTGCTTATTTAACTTCTATGCAGGGTACATCATGAGAAACACTGGGCTGGAAGAAGCACAAGCTGGAGTCAAGATNAGAAACGCTGGGCTGGAAGAAGCACAAGCTGGAGTCAAGATTGCTGGGAGAAATATCAATAATCTCAGATATGCAGATGATACCACCCTTATGGCAGAAAGTGAAGAGGAACTAAAAAGCCTCTTGATGAAAGTGAAGGAGGGGAGTGAAAAAGTTGGCTTAAAGCTCAACATTCAGAAAACGAAGATCATGGCATCCAGTCCCATCACTTCATTGGAAATAGAAGGGAAACAGTGTCAGACTTTATTTTGGGCTCCAAAATCACTGAAGATGGTGACTGTAGCCATGAAATTAAAAGACGCTTACTCCTTGGAATTAATATTTTGACTAACCTAGATAGACTATTGAAAAGCAGATACATTACTTTGCCAACAACGATCTGTCTAGTCAAGGCTATGGTTTTTCCAGTGGTCGTGTATGGATGTGAGAGTTGGACTGTGAAGAAAGCTGAGTGCAGAAGAGTTGATGCTTTTGAACTGTGGTGTTGGAGAAGACTCTTGAGAGTCCCTTGGACTGCAAGGAGATCCAACCAGTCCATTCTAAAGGAGATCAACCCTGGGATTTCTTTGGAAGGAATGATGCTGAAGCTGAAACTCCAGTACTTTGGCTACCTCATGCCAAGAGTTGACTCATTGGAAAAGACTCTGATGCTGGGAGGGATTGGGGGCAGGAGGAGAAGGGGACAACAGAGGATGAGATGGCTGGATGGCATCACAGACTCGATGGACGTGAGTCTGAGTGAACTCTGGGAGTTGGTGATGGACAGGGAGTCCTGGCATGCTGCGATTCATGGGGTCACAAAGAGTTGGACATGACTGAGCAACTGAACTGAACTGTAAATTTGTTATCATATTTTTTTTAAGTTAAAAGAAAAAAAACATAACTTTAAGCAAAGCAAATAGACACAAAACTATATGTACTAAATGTTCTATTTATACAAAGTCACACAAAAACAGGTGGGTAAGTAAACCCTGCTTAGAAGGTAAAAGGCTAAACACAATAAAACTCTATGAAAGTCAGGAAAATGCTTTTCTTTGGGAAGAGAGAGGCAGGAGTCATGGGGAAGGGCAGCAGAGGGGCGTCAGGGATGCAGGCTACATTCTGTCTCTTAACCTGGGTTTTCACTTTTTAACAATTCATTGGGCAGATACTCATTCGTTGTGGGTACTTTTTCATATGTCTTGAAACAAAATATACATAATTTTCGGTCACATCTAAATCATGAGTGACTAAGGCATAAATCTGATAAAGTATGTGTAAGACCTGTACACTGAAAACCACCTGATATTACTAGGGTAACTGAGTAAGACTGAATAAATGAGAGCTATGTCATGTTCAAGAATCAGAGGAGTCAAGATTGCTGAAGCATCAGTGCTCCACTGATCTGCAGAATAAAGAATTCTGAACACAATCAAAATCCCATCAAGCTTTATTCTTTGTCAAATATTTAACATTTTTGTCAAGCTGAGATGAAAACATCTTTTTGACAATTTGTTTTCCTACAGACTATCCATTCAAGCCTCTTCCCTGGTGGCTCAGCGGTAAATAATCTGCCTGCAAGTTCAATTCCTTGGTCAGGAAGATCCCCTGGAGAAGGGAATGGCAACTCACTCCTGCATTGTTGCCTGGAAAATGCCATGGACGGAGGAGCCTGGGGGGCTACATTCCATAGGGTCGCAAAGAAAAGAAATATATAACTGCTTCCACTTTTTCCCCTTCAATTTGCCATGAAATGACGGGACTGGATGCCATTTGTTGTGATTGTTCAGTTGCTGAGTCGTGTCCAACTCCGCGACCCCATGGACTGCAGCACACCAGGCTTCCCTGTCCTTCACTATGTCCTGGAATTTGCTCAAACTCATACCCATTGAGTTGCTGGTGTCACTGAGTCAGTCTCGTCCTGTCATCCGCTTCTCCTCCTGCATCTACTCTTTCCCAGCATCAGGGTCTTTTCCAATGAGTCAGTACTTTGCATCAGGTGATCAAAGTATTGGAGATTCAGCTTCAGTATCAGTCCTTCCAATGAATGTTCAGGACTGATTTCCTTCAGGATGGACTGGTTGGATCTCCTTGCAGTCCAAGGGACTCTCAAGAGTCTTCTCCAACACCACAGTTCAAAAGCATCAACTCTTCCGTGCTCTGCTTTCTTCACAGTCCAACTCTCACATCCATACATGACCACTGGAAAAACCATAGCCTTGACTAGACAGAACTTTGTCAGCAATGTAATGTCTCTGCTTTTTAATATGCTGTCTAGGTTTGTCATAACTTTTCTTCCAAGGAGCAGGCATCTTTTAATTTCATGGCTGTAGTTGCCATGATTTTGGAGCCCCCCAAAATAAAGTCTGACACTCTTTCCATTGTTTCCCCATCTATTTGCCATGAAGTGACGGGACTGGGTGCCATGATCTTAGTTTTCTTTCACACCACCCCCAAAATTAACTTAAAACGAATCATAGTACAAGCATGTATGAAATATGATACAGCCATATGATTCTGATGCTTAAGTAGATATAGATGATACACGGAAGATAAAGCAAATAAATAAGAATCAAGATCTTCAGCTTAGACGAAGGAGAACCCCCAAAGTACAGTTTTATTTTTAAAAAGCAAAAGAAATGCTTGATTCTTCCCTTTATACTACTACTACTACTAAGTCACTTCAGTTGTGTCCGACTCTGTGCGACCCCATAGACGGCAGCCCACCAGGCTCCCTCGTCCCTGGGATTCTCCAGGCAAGAACACTGGAGTGGGTTGCCGTTTCCTTCTCCAATGCATGAAAGTGAAAAGTGAAAGTGAAGTCACTCAGTCGTGTCCAACTGTTAGCGACCCCATGGACTGCAGCCTACCAGGCTCCTCCATCCATGGGATTTTCCAGGCAAGAGTACTGGAGTGGGGTGCCATTGCCTTTTCTGTCTTCCCTTTATATATATCAACTTTCCCCCAAAATGAATTTATTCCTCAGGATCCTTCCAAAGTGGCCCATGAGGTTTTGTCTCATGACGATTCTCTGATATGCTTGATCACAGTGAGTTTCCTGGTTATGTCAAAATCTGGGGATCAAATACCAGCCAGTGCTTAGAAAAGTAAACAAACAAAAGACAAAGCTGTTATCAATATTAAGAAAAACACCTGCAGGAGAAAGAACATGTAGCTATAAGTCATTACATGGCCCAGCTGTGAACTTTATTACACAGTCATAATAATGTAAACACCCAATGTTGATTTAAGAAGAAACAGTGATAAATTCAACAGAGGAACTGAAGGGAGGAAGAGAGTGAGTGCAGAGGGAAGTTCTAGCTTCCCATGATTTGATTCCTGAAGGAATTCTCTAAGAGACTGAGGTCTCTGGATCTGCTCTGTCTCAGAGCAGGAGGCTGAATAACAGCCCCCTCCCAAAAGATGGACTTCCCAGGGCAGCTCAAAAGGTAAAGAATTTGCCTGTAATGCAAGAGACCTGGGTTAGATCCCTGGCTTGGGAAAATCCCCTGGAGGAGGAAATGGCAACCCACTGCAGTATTCTTGCCTGGAGAATTCCACAGACAGAGAAGCCTGGTGGGCTACAGTCCATGGGGTCGCAAAGAGTTGGACATGGTTGAGCAACTTTCACTTTCCCCAAAAGATGCCCCTGCCCTCATACTCAAAATGTGCTCCCCTTACTTGCTAAAAAAGACTTTGCAGGTGTGATTAAATTAAGGATCTTGAGATGGGTAGATTATTCTGGATTCTTCTGGTGGCCCATTGTAATCACAGTGGTCCTTATAAGGGGTGACAGAAGGGCCAGAGTCAGAGATGGAGATTGAAACAACAGAAGCAGATATCATCTGATGCAGCCATGAGCCAAGGACTGTGGGCAACCTCTAGGTTCTGGAAGAGGCAGGGGACAGATTCTCCCCTAGAGCTGCCAGACAGAAGCAACTTAGTGGACACTTTGATTTTAAACCCCTGAGACTCACTTCATTTTTTTTAAAGCACTGTCATTATCCTCATTCTATTTTTCTTTAATCTATCAGATTTTTTCTTTTTTATTCTTTTATAGTGAGAAATGGAGTATCTCCTACCATATCAGTATTGTATCAGCAAACAAGGATGTCATAGTCATCAGCAATTTCAGCCCTCCAATAGGAGCCAGCAAGCCCCAAGGGCATGCAGGAAGGAGAAGAATACCTGCCGTCTAGCAGCCAAAAACTCCTAGGTTTTCCAGAGGTCATGTATGGATGTGTGAGTTGGACCATAAAGAAAGCTGAGTGCCAAAGGATTAGTGCTTTTGAACTGTGGTGTTGGAAAAGACTCTTGAGAATCCCTTGGACTGCAAGGAGATCCAACCAGTCCATCCTAAAGGAAATCAGTCCTGAATATTCATTGGAAGGACTGATGCTAAAGCTGAAACTCCAATACTTTGGCCACCTGAGGCAAAGAACTGACTCATTGGAAAAGACCCTGATGCTGGGAAAGATTGAAGGCAGGAGGAGAAGGGGGCAACAGAGGATGAGATGGTTGGATGGCATCACCAACTTGATGGACAAGAGTTTGAGCAAGCTCCAGGAGTTGGTGATGAACAGGGAAGCCTGGCGTGCTGCAATCCATGGGGCTGCAAAGAGTCAGAAACGACTGAGCAACTGAACTGAGCAGTCATCAGACTGCAGCCACTCTCTACAGTGAGCTCCAGGAGAGCTCAAGATGTGAAACACAGGATACTGGCCCTATGATAGCTGAGGTGCATCTGAAAGGAACAATTTCAGTGAGCCTGGACTCTTGCACCTTCCCATACATAGAAAAGAGCTAAATGACTTTACTTAGGATATCTGGTTTTCTTTAATTAACAATAATCTTTTAATGTTCAGACTACCGGCTCTTTGTTGCAAAACTTTGATATAATCTGGGTCCTCTCCTCGCCTCCTTAGAGGAGTTCTCTCAGGGTTACTTGAGATGCTGCCTCCTAGGCAGCCCTCCCTGATCCCCACTACTCCCAGGCTGCGGCAGGCACGTTTTGTGGACTCCCACAGTCTCCTGTACCTTCCCCATACGGGGTCTAACCCCTCTGCTTATGCCACCCCCATGCCAGCCCAGACAGCACTGGGCAGTCAGCGTGACTATCTGACCACCCCACTAGAGGGCAAAGCTGTCTGTGTTACCACTGTGACCCCAGCATGGCCCAGCCAGGCCTGAGCACAGAGCTAGTGGGTATCCACTTTGGAGTTAAGAGGGGGAAACCGGGGTTCACTGGGGCCTCTAGCCTTAGGCACAGACAGAATGCCCTTCTGCGTCCTGGCCCTTTGGCTCTCCTCCAGCCAATTATTCTGGAAGCTGTGCATGTGTGTGTGTTTAGCCACTAAGCCACATCCAACTCTTTGCAACCCCATGGTCTATAGCCTACCAGGCTCCTCTGTCCATGGGATTTCCCAGGCAAGAATACTCGAGTGGTTTGCCATTTCCTTCTCCTCTGGAAGCTGGGGCGTATTGAAATAACTCATAGCCCTATATGCAGGAGACACTGAAAATCTGGAGACAAAGTGGAATGTGACATTTCCAAAGTAACACTGGGAGCCAGTGACCTCCTGACCCTGGGCAGGGTCTTCTATCAGCTGTCTAAGGGTGAGTCTCCTTTGGTAGAAAGATAGAAAATAGTGGAACGAGTCCACACCAGTTCGGGCAACAAATCTGAGAACATGAGTAACCCCTTAGATGTTTCCCCGGCTTGAATGCTCAGCCTGGGGGCTGAAATGGTCAGGGCCAGGGAATGAGGAGTTGAAGGGATTCTTTCCCTGCAGTCTTTGAGATTTTTTTTTCTTCTTCTTTTTTGGCCATGCTACATGGTTCACATAGTCAAGGCTATGATTTTTCCTGTGGTCATGTATGGATGTGAGAGTTGGACTGTGAAGAAAGTTGAGGGCCAAAGAATTGATGCTTTTGAACTGTGGTGTTGGAGAAGACTCTTGAGGGTCCCTTGGACTGCAAGGAGATCCAACCAGTCCATTCTGAAGGAGATCAACCCTGGGATTTCTTTGGAAGGAATGATGCTGAAGCTGAAACTCCAGTACTTTGGCCACCTCATGCCAAGAGTTGACTCATTGGAAAAGACTCTGATGCTGGGAGGGATTGGGGGCAGGAGAAGAAGGGGACGGCAGAGGATGAGATGGCTGGATGGCATCACAGACTCGATGGACGTGAGTCTGAGTGAACTCCGGGAGTTCGTGGTGGACAGGGAGGCCTGGCGTGCTGCGATTCATGGGGTCGCAAAGAGTCGGACAAGACTGAGCGACTGAACTGAACTGAACACGGTTCACTAGACCGTCAGGGAACTCCCAGTGTTTCGAGATTCTTGAGTTTATAATCATCTGCTACTTGTGTAACTGAATTTCTGGAGAAAACGGTGGTGGAGACTGCTTTGGGCTGTTTTGAGATCCGAGGGCCACGCCTTACACGGACGCACACCCAGAACGACACAGCAGTGAGCGGTATAGCACGCATGCTGCCTGCCGGGATTGGCCATCAGTCATTTTCCAGATGAGAAACTGAACTAAAGGGAGATTTTCAGCTGGCCTGCCCGAGGTCACACAGCTTCTCAGGCTCGGTGCCAGGATTTGAACCCAGGAACCGTCACGTGTCAGCAGGTACGGGTATCCCTCGCAGGTTCCCGCTCCCTCCAGTCTCCGGTTCTCTCCAGGATCTCTGGCCACCTCCCTTCTCCAGCTCACAACGCTCACCAGTGACTGGTGGAGAGGAGAGCGCCCCCTGGTGGAAGTCTGTGTGAGCGGCAGAAGAAGCTAGTGGGAGTGGATGAGGGGTGTCGCAGTGCGGGGTCGTACCCGATAGGGAAGGGTGGGCATCAGCGTGGGGCTCACTCCTTCATTTCATCATAGCCCAGGGCAACCGGTCTGTACCAGGCAGGTTGTGGAGTAGGGATGGAGGAATAGGGAAGGAACAGCCCCTATTAGATAGCTCCGTGACCTTGAGCAGGTCACCTTGACTTTCTTCTGCCCCAGTTTCTTCATCCGATATCAATGACACCTCTCTTAAGGTATTAAGGAGTGATAATAAGATTCATGCCTTTTCTAGGAGGACCCCAAAGGAGATTCCTTAACCCAGGCTGGGGTGGCGGGTAAAGGGTCTGGGTTTACTATTTGCTTGCTTGCTTAGTCGGTAAGTCACATCCGACCCTTTTGTGACCCCATTGACTGTAGCCCTCCAGGCTCCTCTGTCCATGGAATTTTTCAGGCAAGAATATTGCAGTGGGTTGCCATTTCCTTCTCCAGGGGATCTTCTCCACCCAGGGATCCCACTGCTGAGCCACCAGTGAAAGAAAGTGAAACTGATGGTTGCGCAGTCCTGGCCACTCTTTGTGATCCCATGGACTATAGAGTCCATGGAATTCTCCAGGCCAGAATACTGGAGTGGGTAGCTGTTCCCTTCTCTAAGGAATCTTTCCAACCCAGGGATCAAATCCAGGTCTCCCACATTGCAGGCAGATTCTTTACCAGCTGAGCCACCAGGGAAGCCAGAAATCCCTGGCAGGTAGGTATAATTATGAGCCCCATTTACAGATGGGGAAAACTGCAAAGTTAAAATAACTTGCTAGAATCACACAGAGAGCTGTGGCAGTGGCAAGACAGAGGCTTGAATTCAGGTAATTCCTGTTCTCAAAAGTTTCCAAACTGGAGGTTCCAGCCCTTCAAAGCTCACACTCCAGCCTCCAGCCCATCTTCCCAGACTCTTCCTGTTCCTTTCGAATGCAAAACTACTCCACACCATCCTAGCCCCCCCCCCACTCCCCACTCCCACGCCCCAACCCCACCCCAACTTGACCAACTGGCCAAACCACATACTTTCATCAGCCAAGCCAGTTTTTCCCCTAAGAAAGAAAGAAAGACAGCTAAGTCGTGATCCCACGAACTTCAGCCCACCAGGCTCCTCTGTCCATGGGATTCTCCAGGCAAGAATACTGGAGTGGGTTGCCATTTCCTTCAGAGAATTCCAAAGCCAGCTGCTGAGACTGTACACTTTCATCCCACTTATGTCTGTGTCTTCCTGGTTGGGTGTTGCTGAGTGGGGAAGATGAACCCTGCCCCTGCCCTGGACCCTGTCAAGCTCTGGGCTTGGAACACAACCAGCATCAGATAAATGATCAAAGATGGGTAATGTAAAGACTCTCTGGGACTTCCCTGGCTTTCCAGTGGTTAAGACTCTGTGTTTCCACTGCAGGGAGGTGCAAGTACGATCACTGGTCAGAGAAGATCCAATATGCGATGTGGCAAGACCAAAAAATCATAATTTTTTTTAAAATAAAATAAAGACCCTCTCTGGCTTCAGATGGAAGGTGGATGGGAGCCTGGAGGTCTGGATGCCAGGAGCTTAGAGGAGATTAGGTTGGATCCAAAGGAAAGATAGGAGGGGAGAGATTGAAACCAAATGCTGCAGGCAGAAGGAACCAGGCCCTCGTGACTCAGGCACTTGAAATGAGGAAATTCTTAACCAAGAGAAAGATTCAGTGCTAGAGAAACTGTCAAAGCCGTTCCATGAACTGCCTGCCTGGAGTTGAAACAAATGCACCAAAGCTGCCTTGACTGGATATGAGTGACCCCAAAAATGGAAGAAAAAGAGGCCAGTTGCAGACAGATATGTGTGTGGTATGTGCTGTCCTGCGCATCCAGTTCTTAAACCTGCAAAAGATTCCCAAATATTGTGTTGGATGCACACGTATGTAGTAAAAGAATGAAAAGTTATGTCAGAATAGTAACTGTAAGAGAGTGGTTTCCCTGGGGCGGGG
>SJYQ01000491.1:20891-48145 GCA_006410935.1 Redunca redunca | reverse complement strand
CTTCCCCTTTGCCCAGTTCTGGGTGCTGAGTGGGGTAGCTTTGCAGAAGGGAAGGCAAAGAAACTAACCAGAGCTGGGGAAAGAAGATTTGGGACAAGGAATAAGCCAGAGAGCAGATGGGCCATGGCTCACCGCCAGGTAGCAAATCAGGTTCTAGAACAGTAAGGTTTGGAGGATCCAAGCAAAATAAAGCCCCAGCAACTTATAGAATGCACCCACCACACAGCCTGCTGGGACCCTGGGGTTGACAACCCCCAGAGCAGTCTCTTAAAATCCATCATAGTAGACTAAATTTAAAGTCACCCAATGAGAAATTCTCTGGTGGTCCAGTGATTACACCTGGATGCTTTCACTGCCCACGGCTCCTGGGTTTGATCCCTGGTCGAGGAACTAAGATCTTGCAAGCCACACAGCACTGCCAAAAAATAAAAATACAAAATTAAGTCACCCGGAGGGTGTCTGTTGGGAAGTAGCTGATATGGGAGAGCACAGGGTCAGCTGTCAGTCACTGAATAAGATACGTGAGCATCTCCTGGTCCAGGGAAAGAGAGATAGGATCTACCAGAGATAACTCAGTTACTGAAGAATCTACCCTGGGAATCTTGGAATCTTTGCTCTGTAGACCTAGATTTTGGAAAACTTGATTGCTCTTTAGAGGAATTTGAGAGACTAGCAAATCTCTCATTCAAATCACTCATTCAACAAAATAATTATTGAGTACCTACTGTGTGCCAGACACTGGGGACACACCAGTTGAAGCAGACAGAAGTTCCTGCCTTCATGGAGAGCATATTCTGGAGGGGGCAGGCAGAATGAAAATGTGAATCAATATATAAGATACTTCAGGAGACTTCCCTGGTGGTCCAGTGGCTAAGACTTCACACTCTGGAGCTGCACTGAGATCCCATGCCATGATCTTTGTTTTCTGAATGTTGAGCTTTAAGTCAACTTTTTCACTCTCCTCTTTCACCTTCATCAAGAGACTGTTTAGTTCTTCACTTTCTGCCATAAGGGTGGTGTCATCTGCATATCTGAGGTTATTTATATTTCTCCCGGCAATCTTGATTCCAGCTTGTGCTTCTTCCAGCCCAGCGTTTCTCATGATGTACTCTGCATATAAGTTAAATAAACAGGGTGACAATATACAGCCTTGACGTACTCCTTTTCCTATTTGGAACCAGTCTTTGTTCCATGTCCAGCTCTGACTGTTGCTTCCTGACCTGCATACAGGTTTCTCAAGAGGCAGGTCAGGTGGTCTGGAGACCTGGTACAGCCAAATAAATAAATACTATTTTTTTGAAACAAAAGATGCTTCCAGGTAGTGATAAAAAGGTATGAAGACAATTTTGTATATATTTAATAAAACACATTGGACTGCAAGGAGATCCAACCAGTCCATTCTGAAGGAGATCAACCCTGGGATTTCTTTGGAAGGAATGATGCTGAAGCTGAAACTCCAGTACTTTGGCCACCTCATGCCAAGAGTTGACTCATTGGAAAAGACTCTGATGCTGGGAGGGATTGGGGGCAGGAGAAGAAGGGGACGGCAGAGGATGAGATGGCTGAATGGCATCACTGACTTGATGGAGGCGAGTCTGAGTGAACTCTGGGAGTTGGTGATGGACAGGGAGTCCTGGCGTGCTGCGATTCATGGGGTCGCAAAGAGTCGGACACGACTGAGCGACTGAAATGAACTGAACTGAACTGAACTGAATAAACACATTCAAAACTGCCTGTATGCCAGGCATTGTTGTTGTAGGTGCTTAATCGCTCAGTCGTGTCTGACTCTTTGTGACTATGGCCCACCAGGCTCCTCTGTCCATGCGGATTCTCCAGGCAAGAATACTGGAGTGGGTTGCCATGCCCTCCTCCAGGGGATCTTCCGACTCAGAGATCGAACCCCGGTCTCCCCTACTGCTAGAGGATTCTTTACCGTCTGAGCCACCAGGAAAGCCCATTGTAGAGGCTTAGAAAATACTAATTCATTTCATATTTATTAAGTACCTTACTTTATAAATTACAGCAAGATCTGGAGTTGGGGACAAAGGGAATTCTGCTTGTGTCATCTATGACAGTCTCTTCCAGAGGGGGCTGGCATTTAAGCTGAGAACAGAAGATGAGCCAGTCTCAATCTCTAGGCCAAGCATTCCAGGCAGAGAGCTAGTGCAAAGACCCTGAGGCCAGCTTGCTGTTTAAAACACTGCAAGAAGGCCAGTGCTCAGGATGAGTGGACCATTCTGAGCATAGAACAGAGTGGGCCCAGATGATGTCAAACAGCAGCCAGTGGACAGATCCCCCAAAAGGGTCCCATTGATCACCACGAGGGACTTGAATTTAACTACCACGGTGGTGGAAAGTCTTGTCTTGAAATCTTGAGAATCTTGTGAACTATAGGAATTTGCAGTCAAGTTCATCTTAAAGCGTGATTAGACTCTTAGACCTCTGCAATCTTGAAATTTCTATTCTAGGCCAGAGCCCTTTCTCTCAAAACATGGCTAGGACTTCCTTGGTGGTCCAATTGTTAAGAACCCACGCTTCCACTGTGGGTTCGATCCCTGGTTCTGGGAAAGTTCCACATGGCAAGGTGCAGCAAAATAAAAAAAAAAAAGGCCAAAATGTTCTCTACAGTCTCGATTCTAGCCTCTGACACCCAAAGGTGTCTCCTGAAATCAGAGAGAGATGGGAAGAGGCTGGCCTATACTTCGTTACCATGAAGCGGGTGCGAGTCCTTAAGTTTCTCCTTTGCCCTGTTCCAGAGGGTCCTGGGAGGTCCCAAGTCCAACATCCAACCTGTCTGTCCACTTGACTCTTCTTCTGGGATAGCTAACAGCTATCTTAAACTTCTCCGGACCAAAAGAGAATTCCTGATTTCCCCTCCCTCCAGTAAAACTTGCTTCACCAGTTTTCCACCTCTGTTTGTCCCTTCTATTTGTCTCCTTCCTCACCTCTGTAAAAGGAAAGCGTCATGTTTCCACTTGCTGAGGACAAAAACAAAGCATTAGGGAACACATTGGTTTCACTAGAAAATACACTTTTCTGGGTTATCACGTTCTGGGGTTGCTCACTGTCTTTGCAATAGACTCTGTCCCCGCTACTGCAACAGTCTGTTGGAATAAAAAGTCTCTCCTTACTCTCTAGAATTGTTAGTACATGACAGAATCAACCTGAATTCCTTCGCCTTCAAACCAACTGTGTCAGGAAACCCTGCTGACTCTACCTCCAAGTATTAATACATTCAAAATAAATCCATTTCTTTGTCTTCTCACTGGTAGCCACCCTGCTCCCTGCCATTAGCATCACTTGCCTGGACCTTGATTGCACTGGGCTCCCAGCTTTTTCTTCCCCTGCTCCCCACTCCCCAACAGTCCCTTCTTCTAAAGGCAGACGGAAAGATCTGTTCAAATGCAAAAAGAGGGGAATTCCCTGGTGGTTACTACTCTGCACTTTTCACTTCGAGTGGCCTTGCAATGCAAGGGACACCGATTTGATCCCTGATCAGGGAAGAGCCCACTCGCCGCAGAGCAACTAAGCCTGTGTGCCAAACTACAGAGCCAGCACCCTAGAGCCCACGGAGCCTCAAATACCGAACCCTCGTGCTGCAACAACTGAGTCCCGTGCACCCCGGAGCCCTTGCCCTGCAATAAAAGAAGCCACAAGAAGCCCACACTCCACAACTAGAGAGGGGCCCCGGTTCGCTGCAACTAGGGGAAGCTCTCGAACGGCAACAAAGACCCGCCACAGCCAAAAAGTAAAAAAATATATAGATCTTTTTTTAAGAAATAAGAAAAAAATGCAAACAGAAAATGAATGTTTGAAAGGGTGATGGGAAGAGGCCTGGTGGTTTCTGGGATGATGGTAACTCTCTGTATCCCCATAGGATTTTGGGGTCACACGGAGGATGTACTCATGTGTGGAAATCTGTGCATTTCATTGTGTGTAGAGCTACCTGGGAAGTGGCAAGGTATGTCCTGTAAACCAGTATTAACTCTAGCATGCTAGATGCGTGCTAGTTATGATATGCTTGCGGATGTGTTTAGAAGTGAAGGATACTGGTGTCTGCAACTGTCTTTGAAATGCATAAAAAAAGATGAAAGAATGAGACAAGATGAATAGATACATAACAAAGCAAAGATAGTTAAAATGCTATCAGTGGAAGCTAGGTGGTGAATATACTGGTGTCTGCTGTTTGTTTTAAAGTTTTCCTAATAAAACACTAGATGAAAACACAAAGCAAACAGAGTAACTTCCTGCTAGAAACCCTTCCATTGCTTCCCCTTTCATTAGAAATAAAACACAAAATCTTTTCCGTGACGTCCCTGTCAACCTCAACATCCTCATCCCCTACATTCAATCTGTGAGGCAACAGACATTTACTGAGCATCTACTGTATGCCAGGCACTGCCCTAGATGCTGGGGTACATCATGAATCTGACCCTGTAACTGTCTTCTGCCTGGAGGAGCCCTTTCTCTTCGCCACCTCTGAGATTCCTTAAATTGTTTTGATTTGCAAGTTTCTTTACACAGGGGTAGGTGCTCTGAGAGGGCAAGGTTCTCTCTGTTACTCATAGCTGCACTGGCAAAGTCTTGTTTACAATTAGAGCGCAGTAACAATTAGTCAGCATTTGTTTAATATTTGTTATATATGCACCTGGCCCTGTTTTAAGCTATGTACACACATACCTGGTGGCTCAGACGGTAGAGAGTGCGGGACACCCGGGTTCCATCCCTGGGTCAGGAGGATCCCCTGGAGAAGGAAATGGCAACCCACTCCAGTATTCTTGCCTGGAAAATCCCATGGACAGAGGAGCCTTGCAGGCTACAGTCCATGGGGTCACAAAGAGTTGGACACAACTGAGCAACTTCACTTTCACTTTTTCACACACATACCTATCTTTTTATATTCTTTTATGTTTGGCCTCTTATTTGTGAGATCTTATTTCCCCGAACAGGGGTTGAACAGGGGCCCTTAGGAGTGAGAGCCCAGAGTCCTCACCACTGGACCACCAGGGAATTCCCACACTTACCTATTTAATTCTAAAACATATCCCCATTTTACAGATGAGTTAACAGAGTCACAGAGAAGTTAGGCTGTGAACTCAAGTAGTCTGGCTTTAGACATCATGGTTCTAACCACTGTGCTATACTGCGAAGTGAATGAATGGTTTAGTCAATCATTCAGACTGGCCTGAGTTCAAATTCTAGTTGAGCCCCTTTGTTAGCTGTGTGGCCTAAGGCTCTCTGAACCTAGATTCTTTGTTTTTTTTGTTAACTAATTTTTATTGAAGTACGGTTGATTTACAATGTGTTAATTTCAAGTGTACAGCGGCGATTCAGTTACTCATGCCCATTTACATACATATATGTATATAATTAATATATGTAGATATACATATGCCTATATATACACATACATATTTATATACACATTACATATGTATATATAAATACATAATATATATATAGGTACACATGTATATATATTTTCTTTTTCAGATTCTTCTCCGTTACAGTTTATTACAAGATATTGAGTATAGTTCCAGGTGACATACAGTAGGTCCCTGTTGGTTACATATTTTATATATATGTGTGTATATGTGGCTTGCTTCTTGGCAGGAAAGCTAAGACAAACCTAGACAGTGTGTTGAAAAACAGAGGCTTTACTCTGCCAACAAAGGTCCATGTAATCAAGGCTATGATCTTCCCAGTGATCACATATGGTTGTGAGAGCTGGACTGTAAAGAAGGCAGAGAGCTGAAGATTTGATGCCTTCAAACTATGGTGTTGGAGAAGACTCCTTTGAGTCCCTTGAACAGCAAGGAGATGGAACCAGTCAATCCTAAAGGAAACCAACCCTGAATATTCATTGGAAGGACTGATGCTGAAGCTGAAGCTCCAAAACTTTGGCCATCTGATGCAGAGAGCCAACTCATTAGAAAAGACCCTGATGCTGGGAAAGATTGAAGGCAGGAAGAGAAGCTGGGGCAGGGGATGAGATGGTTAGATAATATCAGCAACTCAGTGGACATGGGTTTGAGCAAACTTGAGGCCTGCTGCAGTCCCTGAGGTCACAAAGAGTTGGACCCGACTTAGCGACTGAGCAACAACATATATATAAGTATATTGTGTGTGTGTGTGTGTGTGTGTGCACGTGCGCACTGTGCTGTCTTAGTAGCTCAGTTGTGTCTGACTCTTTGCAACCCCGTGGACTGTAGCCCGTCAGGCTCCTCTGTCCATGGGATTTCTCAGGCAAGAATACTGGAGTGGGTTGCCATGCCCTACTCCAGGGGATCTTCCCGACCTAGGGATCGAACCCAGGTCTCCCTGAGTTCTCCTTGCAGGCGGATTATTTACTGTCTGAGCCACCAGGGAAGCCCAAATATATATGTACATGTGTATAATATATTTTTTTCCTGTTTCAGATTCCTTTCCATTCAGTTCCATTCATTTCAGTCGCTCAGTCATGTCCGACTCTTTGCGACCTCATGAATTGCAGCGCGCCAGGCCTCCCTGTCCATCACCAACTCCCGGAGTTCACTCAAACTCACGTCCATCGAGTGGGTGATACCATCCATTACAGGTTATTAAAAGATACTGAGCATAGTTCCCTGTGCTATACAGTGGGTCCTTGTTGAGTATGTATTTTATATATTGTTAAAGGTCCCGTCCCCCCTCTTAGTTCATGGTGAAGATGTAAGATGCTGGAGGAAACCGGCTCAGACCCACCTCACAAACCCGCACGCGAGCACACACACCCAGATAACAGTGAGGAAGGAGGCAGGAGCTGGGGAGGGCGCCGCCAGGCACTGGGGTGTGGCCTCCAGGAGGCGGCCAAAGTCTCCGTCTTGCAGGTTCCTCCCGTGGGTCCACGCCCTACCTGGGGCGCGGGGAGCGGTCTCCGCCACCTCGAACCTGGGGGATCTCGGACCTTTGGGGATTGCGTCCCCGACACCAGGCGGCGGCAGTCGTCTGGGAGAAAGAAATCCGGCGGCGGGGAGAGAATCCCGCGTGCACGCAACAGGAGAGGCTCCGGCCCCGCCTCCCTCGGCCGGATTCCGGCGGGGAGGGAGGGAGCCGCTCCGCACCCGCCCCCGACGGGCCGGGCCGCGCGGGGCGTCTGAGAACCGGAGGAGCCGCCGACCTGCAGAGATGGAGGCGGCGGGCACCTGGGCGCTGCTGCTGCTGCTGCTTCTCCTGGTGGTGACGCTGGTGCTGCCTGCGACCTGGGCCCGAGGCCACCTGCCCCCGGGGCCCACGCCGCTGCCGCTGCTGGGCAACCTCCTGCAACTCCGCCCCGGGGAGCTCTACTTGGGGCTCCTGCGGGTGAGCGGCCGCGTGGCGTCCCGGCTAGAGGAGAGGGGGTGAGAGGGGTGCCAGAGCCAAGAGACGCGAGGGGACCCCAAACCCGGAGACCACGCAGAGAGGCCCTTGAGTATTCTAGAGGATGCAGGCGAAGGGGCTACGGATGCCGCGGGATGGGGTGGGAGTGAGGGTCCCGGGCTGAGATAGTTGAGGGAGTGATGGCGAGAAAGGAGGCTAGGGTGGGGACGGCGCTAGGAGAGGCAGAGAATCCTGGAGAGGGCGTGAGGGGTCGGAAGCAGGATCCGGAGTGGCAGGGGTCCCGGGTTAGAGAGACTGGGAGAATCCTAGGAAGGTTGCAGCGGGGTGCAGGGAACCGGAGCTGAGACCGTGGTGGCTTGTCCCACTGGGAGCGGTAGCGGGGAGACACAGGTGAGTCTCCTGAGGAGGAAGCAGAGAGTGAAAAGAAGGTGTCCCACCCCACCCCACCCCCCGCCCCTCACGCGGGGGAGTTGGAGGCTGGAGGATTCCAGGAATCTGTCTGCCCAGACTGATGGGGATACGGGCTGGGGGCGGGTCGGGGGAAGGGGAGGGGAATACGTGGAACTCAGCTAGGAGGGAGCCGGAAGCTCCTGGGAAGGAGAAAGGTGGGGGAGAGAAAGAAGGCTGGGGTGGCCCCAACCTTTTCAGGGTGGGGGGGAAGTGAGGAAAGGCCAGAGGTTCCCCATTCTGGGGTCCTCCATACAAGGCAAGGCCGATAGCGGTCTTGTTTGGAGAGATAGTGCTGGTGTTTGGTCATATCTGCTCCCAGAATTTGAGGATTTAGCAGTGACTCAAAGGGGTGGTTAGTTTTTTTGGGGGGGCGGGGATTAAGGAAGCCCACTGTTATCATCCGTGCCCATTTTTGCCGCTATATGTCTGAGTTGTGGGAGTAATGATGGGTCTTGGGATTGTCCTGGCGTCAGAAGTTAGGGCTCTGCAGGGTAAGGGGATGGGGAACCAGAGTGTGTTGGGTGATGGAGTTTGGGGAAGGAGAGCTTCTGGGGGCAGGGGGCTGGGAGCCTGGTACAAAACAAGAACTGAATCTCCCAAAGAGACTATTTCCGTTTGGGGTGAGGCAGAGGCAGAAGGGGTTCCTCTTAGGTGGTTCATCCAGAGACAAGGGGTCTCGATGGAGACACATAGACTGAGAGGCGGCAGCCTGCCCCACATCACTCACGCTTCTTGCTCCCTGCTCCCAGCTGAGTAAGAAGTACGGACCGGTGTTCACCGTGTACCTGGGACCCTGGCGGCGCGTGGTGGTCCTGGTTGGGCATGAGGCTGTGCAGGAGGCCCTGGGAGGTCAGGCTGAGGAGTTCAGCGGCCGGGGGATGGTGGCAACACTGGACGGGACTTTCGATAGCCACGGTGAGTCACAAGGGGAGCTGGGGGCTGCTGGGTCCCTTCACTCAGAGCCTGCCACCATTTATTGGCTTGTGGCCATCTGTGCATGGTTCAGGGTCTCTGGGCCTCTGATTCCTCGTTTGTAAAATGGGATGATAACAGTGCCTATTACCTAATGGTACTGAAGTTTGCTCAAAGTCAGCACTCATTAGTTATCTGGTTGTAGTAGTTATTACTGCTCCAGGGGAAGCCGCAGGGTTGGGAGGAAAACGGAGAGCATTTGAGACAGTGGGAATTAGTGGGCAAACTCTCAAAATGTACAAACGAGTCTCTGTGTTAAGATTGAAAGCAGGAGGCCAGTGCTGGGTGCTCCAGGGAACACAGCAATGAGTAAACAGCCTCAGCCCTGCTCTCCCGGAGCGCACAGGTCAGGAGCAGACAGACTTGTCGCCTGATAGTGACAGCCCAGAGAGGTCAGGGCTGGCCTGCGGGAAGCCCTGGGACTGGTGGAATTGGAGAAGGCGCCTGGCCCAGCCTGTCCAGGAGGTCTTCCCGAAAGATGGGGAGTCTGAGCTGAGACTCATAGGATTAGGGGAACAGTGCTCCAGGCAGAGAGACCAGCACCTACAAAAGCATGGAGGTGAGATAAGCATGCGTTCATGGACTGACAACTTTTCATTACACCTGGCTGGGTACTGGGAACACAGCAGTAACAAATGTAATGACATGTTTTACTGCGGAAGTGATGAGCTGTGTGAGAAGACAATGGAGGGAGAGACTAGACTTCCAAAGCCAGGTGGCGCTAGTGGTAAAGAACCCCCTTGCCAATACAGGAGACGCCAGAGACTCCGGTTCGATTCCTGGGTTGGGAAGATCCCCTGGCGGAGGAAATGGCAACCCAGTATTCTTGCCTGGAAAATAATTTCATGGACAGAGGAGCCTGAAGGGCTACAGTCCATGGGGTTGCAAAGAGTCAAACATGACTGAGCATGCATGCACTGTCCTGAAAGCAGGACAGGAGGGACCTTTACTGGCCACAGGAGCAGAGGAAGTTGAGGGGAGAATAGAAGGAATCAGGGAAGGCTTCCTAGAGCGGGTGACATTTAAGCTGAGACCTCCAGGCTGAGTGGAGTTAGTTCAGTGAGGAGGAAGAGGTGAGTGGTCCCGGCAGAGGGAACAGCAGGGGCAGAGGCAGAGGGGACATGCTGACACCTTTGAGGAAGTGAGAAAAGGCCAGTGTGAGTGCATGAGGAACAAAGCTGGAGACGTCCGCGGAGCCTGATCATGCAGAGACTGAGTCAAGCCAGACTTTGGGTTTTCCTGGAAAAGAACAGAGTCAGAGTTAGAAAGGTCCTCTGGTTTCTGTGTGGGAGTCCAGAGAGGGGCTTGGGCTGGACCAGGGCTGGACCAGGGCTGGGGCCGTGGAGTGGGGAGGGGAGGTGGTCGGGAGAGGAACGCAGGACTCTGGGCAGGGAATGGGATGCTCGGTGGCTGAGCCAAGGAGAGATGCTGAGGCCAGTGTGGGGCCCAGTGGAGGGATGGGTGGGCAGGGGACATCCAGAAGGAGGCATCCAGGAGGCCACTGTGGGCTGGCATTCTACAAGTGGAAACAGCTCAGAGCAGGGAAGGGTCTGTCCAGAGCAAGTCTCTTGGATAAAGAGGAAGACAGTGCAATTCCTTCCTCCTCCTTCCCTGGACCCAGTGCCCGTGCACTCGTGCTAAGTCACTTCAGTCATGTCTGACTCTTTGGAACCCTATAGACTAGCCCGCCAGATTCCTCTGTCCTCTGTCCATGGGATTCTCCAGGAAAGAATACTGGAGTGGATTGCCATTTCCTTCTCCAGGGGATCTCCCCAACCCAGGGATCGAACCCACCTCTCTTATATGTCCTGGATTGGCAGACAGGTTCTTTACCAGGGGCCAGCTGAGAAGACCTGCATAAATGTTAAGACAGATGGATAGAAGGGTGGGAGGGACGGAGAAAGAGGAACAGGAAGGAAGGACAAATGGATGGGTGGGTGAATAGAGGAATAAAAAGATGGATAGAGAGAAGAAAGGAAGACATCTTCATTCACCTCGGTGAATTATCCATACACGAGTCTGGATAATCCCCGTTAATGACTCCCCAGGAGGTCAGCCTCTGACGCAAGGTTTGGCACTGATGGCGCCCTCCTGAGTCCTCCTCCCTGGACTAGGCTCGTATGGACCCAGGACAGGGCACCTCCCTGGGAGGAAGGAAGGAGTCCTGGGGATCAGGGGAAGGGCCAGTCCCTCCTTGAGCCTAGCCATCTCTGCAGGGGTATTCTTCTCCAACGGGGAGCGATGGAGGCAGCTGAGGAAGTTCACCACGCTGGCCCTGCGGGACCTGGGCATGGGGAAGCGAGAAGTCGAGGAGCTGATCCAGGCGGAGGCCCGATGTCTGGTGGAGGCTCTCCAGGGGACAAAAGGTCAGCAGGGCCGCCCGACTACGGCAGGAACTTCTCCCCTCGGGGCCAGGCTGGGGGCTCTGTTTACTCCACCTCTGTCTTCCTCCGCCTCCGTCCGCCCTGCTGTCTCCATGAAGGCTATCTCATCACTCTTTCGGCTGCTTCTTTTTCTCTGTGTGTGCTCAGTTGCTCAGTCATGTCAGACTCTTTGTGACCCCATGGACTGTAGCCCTCCAGACTCCTCCGTCCGTGGGATTCTCCAGGCAGGAATACTGGAGCAGGTTGCCACATCCTCCTCTGATAGATCTACCGGACCCAGGGATCCAACCCACATCTCCTTCATCTCCCGCCCTGGAAGGTGGATTCTTTACCACTGGGCCACCTTCCTCTATTTTTCTGTTATTCTCTCCTGTAAGTCTCTCTCTCTCTTTTTCCCCCTGGCCAAGCCAAGCCAAGTGGCACATGGGATCCAGTTCTCTGATTAGGGATTGAACCCTCGCCGCCTGCAGTGAGAGTGCAGACTCTTAGCCCCTGGACCCCCAGGGAAGTCCCCATGTCTGACTCTCTTTCTCAGTCTGTCTCTCTCAGTATCTCTCTTTCACTGACTGCCTCCCTATCTCTCTCTGTCTCAGTCTGCTGTCTCTGTCTCCCTCTGTGCCTGTCTCTTTCTGGTGGTGTTGGGCCCCTCTTCCATCTCTGTGGACCAGCTCTGCCCAAGCCATTTCCTCTCTGCCTGTCTCCATCACGGCCTCCCCACTGTCCCCCCTCCCCAGGACAGCCGTTTGACCCCTCCCTGCTGCTGGCCCAGGCCACCTGCAACATCATCTGCTGCCTTGTCTTCGACCTCCGCCTCCCCTACGACAATGAGGAGTTCCAGGCCGTGGTCCGGGCGGCTGGCGGCATTGCTGTGGGGGTCAGCTCCCCGTGGGGCCAGGTGAGTGGCTGGGACCCCTCTCCGGCCACCTTCCCCAAAGGTCTTCCAGGTAACCCCAGAGCGCCCTGTCCACCTGCCCCTCCGCCCTGGTGCAGGGCCCCTGGGAAAACAGCTGTCGTCCTCCCCACAGACCTACGAGATGTTCTCCCGGTTCCTACAGTGCCTCCCGGGCCCCCACACGCAGCTCCTCGGCCACTTGAGCACCGTGGCCGCCTTCGCCACCCAGCAGGTGGGGCAGCATGAAGGCAGCCTGGGCGCCGCAGGCCCCGCGCACGACCTCGTGGATGCCTTCCTGCTGAAGATGGCAAAGGTGGGGAAGGTTGGGGTTGGGGGGCCTCCTGGCCGGCCGGCTCCCACCCGGGTGGTGTAGCTGGGACGCTCTGTCAGCTTCCCTCTTTCTCTCTGCAAGTCCCTCTGTGAATGCAGGTCTGAGTCCCTTGCATCTTCTCCTCCCTCTAACCTCAGTCCCCTGCCCAGGCCTCAAGCCCCTTGACCCGCTGCTGTCAACCCTCACTGTCACTTCCCCCCACCCACACAGCACAGTTCCTATTAATTACAATGGTTTACTTATGAAACCTTGCAATTGCAAATTACACTAAGAAAGTCCTCTTTATTTATTGAGAACAACCAGCATATGGGAAAATTCACATTACGATGACCCCTGTGGAAATAACTAGTTTTTAATTGTACACACTTTGCAATTAGAGGAGATATTCAGGGCCACAGTCTTTGAATACATGCAGCCACCCTGCTCATGGAGAGAGAGGGATTTTTTTCTTAACTCTGTGGCCCTACTTTTTTTTTTTTGGCCATGCCACTCAGTTTGTGGGATCTTAGTTCTCGGACTGGGAATTGAACCCAGGCCCTCAGCAGTGAAAGTATGGAGCCCTACCCACTGAACTGCCAGGGAATTCCCACTTCCTTTCATTTTTTGAATTAGAAAGATTTAATTATATTTGAGATGAATAGATATTACTGTATATAAAATAGATAAACAAGGACCTACTGTATAGTACAGGGAAGTATATTTAATGTCTTGTAATAACCTATAATGGAAGAGTTTGAAAAAGAATATATGTAGTATGATTCAGTTATGTGTGCATAACTGAATCTCTATACATTCTGTATACAATCGGTATAACTCTGCTGTATCCTGGAAGCATCATAAATCAACCAGACTTCTATAAAAAATTAAAATGTAAAAAAATTGGAAGTTCTCTGGTGGTCCAGTTGTTGGGACTCCACGCTTTTGCTGCCAAGGGCCTGGGTTCGATTCCTGGTCAGGGAACTAGGAGCCCACAAACTGGTGTGGCATGGTCAAAAAAAAGAAAAGAAATATATAGTTTAGTAGTGTTAGATATTAATTATCACCACCCATCGCCAAAACTCTTTTCAACCAGCAAAACTGAAATTCTGTACTCGTTAAAAGACAGCTCCCCCTTCTTCCCTCCTCCAGCCCCCAGCCACCCCCTTCTACATTTGGTCTCCATGAATTTGACTTCTCTAGGCACCTCATGTGTGCGTGTTAGTAGCCAAGTTGTGTCCCGATCTTTGTGACCCCGTGGACTATAGCCTGCAGGGCTCCTCTGTCCATGCAGTTCTCCAGACAAAAATACTGGAGTGGGTAGCCATTCCCTTCTCCAGGGGAGCTTCCTGACCCAGGGATTGGACCCAGGTTGCAAGCAGACGCTTTACCATCTGAGCCACCAGTATTTGTCCTTTTGTGGCTTATCGAATTTAGCATAATGTCCTCAGGATTCATTATCACTTTACCTTGTGACAAGATTTCCCTCCTTATTAAGGCTGAATTGTATAAATATAGCACATTTTCTTTATCCATTCATCCATCAGTGGACACTTGGATTAATTCCACCTTTTGGCTAGTGTGTGAATAAAGCTGCGATGAACATGAGTGTACAAATGTCCTTCGAGATCCTGCTTTCTATTTTTTTTCTTGCTTTCTACCCTTTTGAATAAACCCCAGAAGTGGAATTGCTAGACCACATGGTAACCCTGTTTGTAGCTCTGGAGGTACAGCAGTCTATACCATTTACCATAGTAGCTGCACCCTGCTCTTTTTGTGCGTGGCTGCACTGGGCCTTCATTGTTGCACTTGAGCTTTCTCTAGTTGCAGTGAGCAGGGGCTACTTTTCTTTGTGGAACACGGGCTTCTCACTGCAGTGGCTTCTCTTGTGGAGCACGGGCTTTAGGAGTGTGGGCTCAGTGGTTGTGGCGCACAGACTTAGTTGCCCTGCAGCATGTGGGATCTTCCTGGACTGGGGAGCAAACCCATGTTTACTGAGTTGGCAGTCGGATTCTTAACCAGGGAAGTCCCTGCTGCACCCTTTCATGTGTCCCCTTGGTGATAGGGGTTCTGGTTTCTCCACATCCTCATCAACACTTGTCATTTTCTGGTTGAGTTTTTTTAATCGTAGCCATTCTTTCATTTTTAAACCATTTCAAGCCAACAGAAGTAATGTCAAGACCCGACTTGCCCATGCATTTTATTTAAACTCCCTGACAAAGCTTTTCACTTGCTGCCCTATACCCTAAACGTGGCTGTGCTGGGTCTCTACTGCCCGCAGCCTTCGTAGTCTGAGTCCCTCTGCTTGGTTTCTCCCAGGAGAAGCAAGACCCAAACACAGAATTCACCGCCAAGAACCTGCTGATGACGGTCGTGTATCTGCTGTTCGCCGGGACGGTGACCGTCAGCACCACGATCCGCTACACCCTGCTGCTCCTGCTGAAATACCCTCAGGTCCAAGGTAGGAGCCTTCTCCACCAGCCAGGCCCTGGGAACAGGAGGGAGGGCTCGAGAAGAAGAATGTTCAGGAGAGTGGGCAGTCTGAGCCAGAGCATGGAGATGAGAATGAGCCCGGACATCCAGGGTGTCTGAGGAGCGGGAAGTTTGGGGACTGCCGGCTGCAGCTCGAGGCACAGTGAAATGAGAAAGGAGGCAGGAGATGTCTCCGGCCTTGCTACCTTGGTGGTACATTGTACGCCTCACCCTGAGCAGTGGGGAGCCATGGAGGGCTGTTGGGCAGGGGAGGGCAAGGTCAAATTAGCATTTTAGAAAAATGTTTTGGTCTGTCATGAAGAAATAGGTTGTAGAGTGTGAAAGAGGATGCCAGGAGGTCAGGGTGGAGCCAGGGCAGGGACCTGGGTGGGAGAGAACTGGGCTGCGCCAGGCTGTGAGGAGGGAAGAGGGGGCCTGGTAGGCAGGTGGTAGAGGATGACAAGGGAGGGGGTTGTCCAGGGACAGGCCCAGGGCTCTGGCCAGGGGATGGGGGAGCCATGAGGCCACCCTGAGATGGGGGCAGAGGGATGAGGAGCTATTTCAGGGGAGACGCTTAGGCCGTGCGTGCATGCTCAATTGCTCAGTCGTGCCCAACTCTTTGCAGACTGTAGCCCGCCAGGGTCCTCTGTCCATGGAATTTTCCAAGCAAGAATACTGGAGCAGGTTGCCATTTCTTCTTCCAGGGGATCTTCCCAACACAGGGGTCGAACTTGAGCCTCCTACATTGGCAGGCGGGTTCTTTGCCACTGAGCCACTGGGGAAGCCCCATTTGGAGACAGTTTGAGTGTGAGGAGTCTGGGACCACCAGGGGGAGGCATCTAACCCGGGTCAGAACTGAAGNCTCTGCTTCCCTCCACTCCTACACACTCAGTTCCTGCCCCTTCATTCGAGAGCAACTCACAGCTAGCACCACCAGGGGGCGACATCTCCCTGGAAACCGCAAGTGCCTTTCTGGCAAGCTGCTCCTTGAGTTTGTTGTAGAATCCAACTCAAAGCAGTTAGAATCCAGTCCTGCTGTTTTCTAGCTGAGACCTGGAGCAAATCACTTCGCCCTCCATCTACTTCTCTACTAAATCGGAAACTATAATATTATCAATTTGAAATTGTAAGGAACCTGTGCAATGAGGCGTGTGAAACACCCAACGAGAGACTTCCCCAGTGGTTCAGTGGTTAAGACCCCAAACTTCCAGTGCAGGGGGCACAGGTTCAATCCCTGGTCAGGGAAGTAAGGTCCCACATGCCATGTGGCGCGGCCAAAAAGAAAAACCCCCAAACACCAAATGAGCTGTGCAGGAAGTGGGGCTCCTACGTACCCCACAGCAGCAGCTATTGGTAAGGCAACGACCATTGCAACTACAATAACTACGATAATGGCAACAGCAGTTACAGGCGTCAGTGATCAAGGACCTGCTCTGTGCCAGATGTTATTCTAAATGCTTTGCACGTATTACCTTCTTTAACCTTTAGAGCAACACTATAGCTTTATCATGCCCACTTTACAGATGAGGAAACTGAGCCTTGAGAGGTTAGATTTGCTAAGCTCCCCCAGCCTGCGAGCAGTAGGGGTAGGATTTAAGCCCAGAGCCTATGCTTTAACCATTGCTATCTGTCTTTCTCTTCATTTTTTTAATCTCTTTTCTGAACAGCGACAGTATGACCTTCTCCTCAGTGCTCACTCAACCTTCCCAATTCAGAGCCCCAGTAGCCAGTGTCTTTAATAAAGGAGGTCCCTCACCCCTCCTCAGATTCCCGACCTTTGTTCACCCTCCACCATAGTCTTGGGAACATGGGGACTATGATCTCAGCTGAAGGGGCTGCCCCTCACCCCAAACCCGAGCAGGGGGATGGCTTCATGGACAGCCCTCACCCACCCACCCTTCACCTTCAGAAGACCAGAGTGGCAGAAAGCTGGACTCTGAGCTAAGTGGCTTAGGATAGCCACAGCTTAATCACAGCGTACCCTCAAGGTATAATAACAAATGTAAAAATAATAAGCTCTGCCTAGCCATGTCCAGATGTTGCCTCAAGCAAGTTGCTTAAGATCGCTGAGCCTTTGTTTTCCCATCTTTTTTTTTGGTTATGCAACTTGCAACTAATAATAGTTCCCTGACCAAGGATGGAACCCACGTCCCCTGCAGTTGAAGCAGAGAATCCGAGCCATTGGGCTGCCAGGGAAGTTCCTCACCTTTAAAACAGGGATCATGTTAGTAACTGTCCCCTGGACTTGTTAAATGAAGAAGGAAATGGCAACCCACTCCAGTACTCTTGCCAGGAAAATCCCATGGACAGAGAAGCCTGGCCGGCTATAGTCCATGGGGTCGTAAAGAGTCAGATACGCCTGAGCACTCATACATACCTGCAGACTTGTTAAAAAGATTTAGTGAGTTTGTGTATCTTTGTAAGTGTAATATGTGTATATAGTATATATGAGGTAATATATGTAATACTTAATAAGATGCCTGATCCGTAAAAGTGCTCAGTAAACATGATGCCGCTATGTTTTGTGAGTCAGTTTTCCCCAGACTCTAGACTGCTGTGCTCTGCCCTCAGGAACTGAAAACCTGGGGGGTGAGGGATATTTGTAGTTTGGGGTGTTTTTTATATTTTTTTATGTCTCCGCTGTTTTCCAAGAGCATAGGCCAGAATTTTGGAGGGAGGGCGGGGTTGGGGGGCGCTGTACTGGGTCTTCCTTACGGCGGCGTATAGACTTCTCTATACGCCCCTCGGCATGCGGGATCTTCGTTCCCCAACAAGTGTTCCCCGCGTTGGAAGGCAGATTGTTAGCCACTGGGCCACCAGGGGAGTCTGGATATTTGTAGCTTTGTTATGACCTTCCCTGGTGGCTCAGATGGTAAAGAATCTGCCTGCAGTGCGGGAAATCTCTGGGTCAGGAAGATTCGATCCCAGGTTCGATCCCTGGGTCAGGAAGATTCCCTTGGAGTAGGAAACGGCAACCCACTCCAGTATTCTTGCCTGGAGAATGCCATGGACGGAGGAGCTTGGCGGGCTACAGTCTATGGGTTCGCAAAGAGTCAGACATGGCTTAGTGACTACCACCACCACAGGGCACAGAGGTCTTCCCCCTTCTTGGCTCCATCCTGCATGACCCCACGGTCTTTGAAGAGCCCGAGGAGTTCAACCCAGGCCGATTCCTGGATGCAGAGGGGAAGTTCAAGAAGCACGAGGCGTTCCTGCCCTTCTCCTTAGGTATCTTCTGGGGCCGCCCCTGCCCTCTCCCCTGTCCCCCTGTGCCTGGCGGGGAGGGCGGCTGGCCCAGCGCCACCTCTCTCTTCCCTCCAGGTAAGCGCGTCTGCCTCGGGGAGGGCCTGGCTCGGACCGAACTCTTCCTCCTGTTCACCGCCATCCTGCAGGCCTTCTCGCTGGAGGGCCCGTGCCCGCCGGGCGCCCTGAGCCTCCAGCCGGCCATCAGTGGCCTTTTCAACATCCCCCAAGCCTTCCAGCTGCGATTCCGGCCCCGCTGACCTCCACCCCACCCCCACCTGCTGTGTGGACTGGATGACAGAGGGAGCCTTGGGAGGGTGGCAGCCTCGACGGTGGGCACGGACACGGCTGTGTCTCCAGAGCCACACGTCTACACCACAGGCAGCCTCATCCACACCCGTGTAGGTGTATATTCACACACGTATGTTCAGCCTCCACATCCGCAGGGTTATCAGCACCCAGACACACCCACGAGAACCATAAGGCAACTGCGCCACACTGCTTTCTAAAGACAGAAATTCAGCCCATCTGAAATCACGACCACATACCCAGATAACCCACCAACTCAACACTCAGCACAATCACCCTGGACTCACAGCCCACACGTGGGCATTCAGCTGCTGCCTTTACAACTCACCGAGACGGCCACGGTGTTTATGGCCCACACGCCCTCTGAGTGCATCAAATTTACTGGTGCCACCGTCTCTGGGAGCCTGGAGCAGAGACCCCAGGCTGGGTCACATCACCACACACATGTCCTCAGAGAGGTATGTCCCTTGGTGACCCGACCGCGATCCAGGCATACTACTGTCGCCATCCACAGGCCCCCAACCATCGAAGGACACAGCCAGCCCACGTGTGTGCGACACCAGCCTGACTGCTGGATATCTCCCGGCTAAGACACAACACAGCCTTGGGGGCCACAGTTGCGGCCTCCTCTGCACCTTCAGCCAAGGGCATCCCCTTTGCAGGTACCCTGATCCTCAGATGCCCCCAAATACAGACACACCCCAGTGTGCAATTGTGCACACAAGCCTGGGGACCAGGTAAAATTGGACACACGTGGACCCCCAGGCCAGGGTAGCGTGCGCGTGCACACACACACACACACACACACACNGGGGGCGGGGGCTTGGGGCGGTGGGGGGACCTCAGTTTGGGACAGCCTGAAGGTGACCGCCCAGCACCCTGGGCACCCTCCCAAACTGTAAGCAGATGCTGAAACACAAACCCTACCCTTCACTCTGGCCTCTCCTGCCACCCTTTCCCTCCCTTCTCTTCACAAGGGAGCCTGAAGCATCTTTTTATTCGTCAACTATCTAGTAAGGAAGTTTTCAAATATACAGTAGTAGGGAGAATAGGACAGTGGGCCCGTGACCCAGCCTCATTCGATAAGCCATCAGCTTTCTGCTAATTTTATTTCATCAGTCGTTCTTTTACAATGATTTTAAAGCCAATCTCAGGAAATAATTGAATACACATTCCTAATAGGAAAAGACATTCCCCCTGCCAACATTTTTTTCCCCTGTCTTATTTTCTTTTATAAAGTCAATATGTTGGACCTGACGGTTTTTTTTCTTTTAAAATATTCGTTTATTTATATGTTTATGGCTGTGTTGGGTCTTAATCCCGGCACTCCAGATCGCCATTGCAGCATGTTCTCTCTAGTTGTGGCTCACAGGCTCAGTAGTTGAGCCTAGTTGCCCCGTTGCGGGCTTAGTTGCTCCGTGGCATGTAGGATCTTATTTCCCTGACCAGGGATCGAACCCGAGTGCCCTGTATTGCAAGTCAAATTCTTAACCACTTGGGCCCACTAGGGAAGTCCCCCCTCTCATGCAACATTTTGTTATGACAATTTTCAAACATGCAGCAAAGTTGAAGGGATTATTCGGGAACATCCATGAGACACTACCTACATTCTCCCACCTTGGTTGCCCTGCTTCATCAGTACATTTCTATCCACCTGCCCATCCAACTCTTTTTATTTTTTTATTTTTTAAGGCATTTTAAAACAAATTTCAAAGACTTCCCTGGCAGTCCAGTGATTAGGACTCCATCCTTCCGCTGCTGGGGGTGAGGTGGAGGGAACAGGTTCAGTCCCTGGTCAGGATACTGAGATTCCACATGCCATTTGGCACAGCCAAAACAAACAAAAGATTGCAGATATAGGCCTCTGCAAGCTTCAGCAATGCACAGATTGTTGGCTAAAGTTTTTTTTTTTAAATTTTCCATGATGTCATCACTATTTTTTGGCTTAAGTTCTACAAAGGTAGCACAGAACAGTGATATGATAGAAAATAGAAAGACGAGACTGGGGTCACATCTTAACTTTGCCACTTTCTAGTCAATGATGCCTTCACTGAGGGTTGAGCATCTAAAAGACACGCAATTTAACATGCTCCCAAAGTAGAGGGCACCAGTTTGATCCCTGGCCAGGGAGCTAAGATCTCACATGCCGCATGGCATGGCCAAAGAAATAATTAAAAAAGAAAACAATAAAATATTTACTTAACTTAAAAGAAGGGAAGTGAAAAGTTCTGGAACTTCACAGGCACCAAAATATATGTTACATTCTTGGATTTATTATTATTGCTACTTTTTATGTCCTGGACAGAAGAGCCTAGTGGCCCACAGTCCATGGAGTCACGACAGTTGGACACGACTTATCAACTGAATACTCACTCACTTTTTATGTCAGTAGGATACAAAAAGGAATGAATGAGGCTTGAGGTTTGCTCTTTTTATTTAAATTAAGGGAGTGGGGATGTCCTTGGTGGTCTAGTGACTAAGACTCCGTGCTCCCAATGCAAGGGGCATGGGTTTGGTCTCTAGTCAGGGGACTAAGTTCCCACATGCCGTAAGGTGCCACCGAATTAATTAATTAAGGCAACAACTAGCTTTCCTTTGCTACTTCGCACTCAGGAAAATTTGGAACCAGAAATACCAGCAAACTCATTTATTTATGGAAGGATGGACCTTGTACTGCATTAATATGAAAGTTGACATAATAGAATGATTGCACTAGCAAGCAAAGAAGAACATAAACTCAGAATGGCTTAACAATAATTCTCGGACCCCAAAGTAGAAGGATTTACAATTAGTGTGGTCTTCAGTTTTTTTGGGGGGGAGTGGGTAAAACATATCCATTTATCATTTTCACCACTTGTAAGTGTATTAAATACCTTCACAATGTATAACCATCACACTATCTATACACAAAACTTTTATTATCCCCAACAAAGGCTCCTAACTTATTAGAACAACTCCCCCTTTAAAATCTATTCTTTTTTTTTTGGCCATATGTCTCCAGGGATCTTAGTTCCCCAGCTGAACCCATGCCCTCAGCACTGAAAGCTTGGAGTCCTAACAACTCCACCGCCAGGGAATTCCCTAAAAGTCACTTTTTAGAAGTCACAACTCTGGGGTTTCCCTGGTGGCTCAGTGGTAAAGACTCCACCTGCCAAAGTAAGAAGCACGGGTTGGATCCCTGATCCAGGAGGATCCCACATGCCACAGCGGAGCTGAGCCGTGCCCCACAGCTGCTGAGCCTGTGCTCTAGAGCTCGGGGGCCACAACTCCTGAAGCCTGAGTGCCCCAGAGCCCGTGCTCCGCAACAGGAGAGGCCGCTGCCGTCAGAAGCCCGAGGCCTGCAACTCGAGGGTACAGCCTCTGCTCACTGAAACTAGAGGAAAGCGTGCACAGCAACAAAGACCCAGCACAGCCAAAAATAAACAAAATGGTTTTTAAAAAGTCACCACCACGATCCACATTTTCACACCTATCATAGTTGGCTCTTTTGCAGTGTTACTGTTCATCTTTCCCCGAAGGTTCCAGAAATGTACTTTGTGGTCGTATTCACTCAAATCAGCACTCAAAGGCTCACCACGCAGTGCCTTCATTTGGACGCTGTACTCAGTCACTCAGTCATGTCTGACTCTGAAACCCCATGGACTATAGTCCACCAGGCTCCTCCGTCCATGGGATTTCCCAGGCAAGAACACTGGAGTGGGTTACCATTTCCTTCTCCAGGGGATCTTCCCAACCCAGGGATCCACCTACATTGGCAAGTGGATTCTTTACCACTGCTCCACCAGGGAAATCTTCTAAGCTGTAATCATTCCCCAATCTTCTGAATGCTACTCATTTTTAAAATTCTGATTGAAATATAGTTGATTTACAATGTTGTATTAATTTTAGATGTATAACACAGTGATTCAATTATACATCTCCATAATTATATAATTCTTTTTTATATTCCCTTCTATTATAGGTTATTATAATGTATTGAGTATAGTTCCCTGTGCTATATGGTAGATGCTCTTTATCTATTTTATATATAGCCAGGTATATATTTTAATCCCAGACTGTTAATTTATCCCTCCCCCTTTTCTCCTCTGGTAATGCCACTAATTTCTCGAAGAAACTGGGTCACATCCCTCATTTGGCTGATGGCTTCTTGGGGGTGCTACTCAAGAAGATGTCTTTCCATTGCCAGGAATTCCCTGTAAACTGGGAGTTAGATCAGATGCGGGCTTATTCTGGCAAGAGCTCCTCGCTAGGGAGTGCTGGGTCCCTTGCCAACATCAATAATAAACTGTCCCATGTAGTGTGTCCAGGTCCTGATGCCCCTGTTAGAAAGTTTCCCATCAACTTTTCACTTACTGGTCTCAGTAAAGCCATATTTATGTATTTACAGCTGTCCTGGGTCTTCACTCCTGCAAGGGCTACTTTCCAGTTGCTGTGCATGGGCCTCTCATCCAAGTGGCTTCTCTTATTGTGGTTGCTGGGCTCTGGAACACAGGCTCAATAGTTGTGGTGCCCACAGGCTGAGTAGCTCTGCAGCACGTGGGATCTTCCCAGACCAGGGATCATACCTGTGTCCCCTGCACTTGTAGGTGGATTCTTTACCACTGAGCCACCCGGGAAGCCCAAGATCTGAAAACCAAATCAAATCAGGTCACTCCCCTAATCAAACATTTGTGCGCTGTTGGTGAGAATGTAAATTAGTGCAGCCACTATGGAAAACAGCTTGGAGGCTCCTCAAAAACTTAAAAATAAAATTGTTATACAGGATCCAGCCATCCCACTTCTTGGTATATATCTAAAGGAAACAAAATCAGTGTCTCGAGAGATACCTGCACCCCTGTGTCCATGGTAGCATTATTCACCATAGCCAAGGCACAGAAACAAATCTGTGTCAGCAGATGAATGGATAAAGAAACATAGGAACATTCCTTGTGGTTCAGTGATTAAGACTGCGCTTCCACTGCAGGGAGCAAGGGTTCAATCCCCAGTCAAGGAAGTTTCACACACTGTGATGCAGCCAAAAAAAAAGAAAGGGAAAGGGAAAGTGACATAGATAAGTAGCAGAATATTGTTCAGCCGTAAGAAAGACGGAAATCCTGCCATTTCTGACAAACATGGATGGACCTTGTAGACACTATCTGAGTGAAATCAAGTCAGACAAACTGTAATATGATCTCTTATATGGGGAATCTAAAAAAACTGAAAAATCACAACACAGAGAGGGATATAATGTACTAGGTGCCTGGTAATCATGGTTAATAATACTGTATTATACATATGAAGGTTGCTAAGAGAATAGATTATTTTAAATTTATTTATTTATTTAAACTGGGGCATGTGGGATCTTTAGATACAGCATGTGGGATCTAGTTTCCTGACCAGGGATTGAAACCCCCTCCCCTGTCCGCCCCCTTCCCCCATAATTGGCAGCATGGAGTCCTAGCCACTGAACCACCAGGGAAATCCCAAAAAGATATTTCTTTTTTTTTATCTGTCATGCAACTCAGCATGCGGGATCTTAGCTCCCTGACCAGGAACTGAACCTAGTCCCCCTGCGGTGGAAGCAGAGTCTTAACCACTGGACCACCAGGAAAGACCCCTGAAAGTAGATCCTAAACATTCTGTTAACAACAACAAAAAAAACTGTCACTGTGTAGGGATGGAGGTTAAACTAGACTTACAATGGTGATCATTTCACAATATATACAAATACTGAATGTCTGTGTACATCAGAAGCTAATGTAATGTATATCAATTATCTCTCAATTAATAATTAATGGGGCTTCCCTGGTAGCTCCATCAGTAAAGAAACTGCCTGCAGTGCAGAAGACCCAGGTTTGATCCCTGGGTCAGGAAGATCCCCTGGTGAAGGAAATAGCAACCCACTCCAGGATTCTTGCCTGGAAAATGCTATGAACAGAGGAGCCTGGTGGGCTACAGTCTATGGGGTCACGAGAATTGGAACAATTTAGCGACTAAACCACCACCTATAATTAACTAATTAAATGAAAAAGTAAAAGAATGGTGGTTGCCAGGGACTGGGTGAGAAATGGGGAGATTTTGGTCAAAGGGTACAGAGTTCCATTTACAAAATAAACTCTGGGATCTAATGTACAACCTGGGGAGCATAGCTAATACTGTCTTGCATATTTATTGATTGATTGGCTGTGCTGGGTTTTTGTTGCTGCACATGGGCTTTCTCTAGTTGCATATATCGGGAGCCACTCTCTAGAAGCTCTGGCTTCTCATCGTTGTGGCTTCTTTTGTTGCAGAGCACGGACTCTAGGGCACATGGGCTCAGTAGTTGTGGTGCAAAGACTACTAGCTCCAAGGCATGTGGAATCTTCCAGGACCAGGGATCGAACCAGTGTCCCTTGCATTGCAAGGCAGATTCCTAACCACTGGACCACCAAGGAAGCCCCTGTATTGTATACTTGAAATTTACGAAGAAAGTAGATCGTAAATATCCTCACCATCCACACCAAAAAAAATGGTAACTATGTGAGGCAGTAGATGGGTTAACTAAATATATTGTGGTAACCACTCCACAATATATACATGTAGTGAATCATGTCATACCCCTTAAATTTACACTTTTGTCCATTGTGCGTGTTAGTCACTTAGTCGTGTCCGACTCTTTGTGACCCCACAAACTGTAGCCTGCCAGGATTCTCTGTCCATGGAATTCTCCAGGCAAGAATACTGGAGTGGATTGCCATTCCCTTCGCCAGAGGATCTTCCCGACCCAGGGATTGAACCCTGGTCTCCTGCATCGCAGGCAGATTCTTTACCACTTGAGCTACAGGGAAGTCCTTTATACACTTGTCCATTATACATTGATAAAGCTTGGTGGGGAAAATAGCCCCCTAGTGCATTCTATCATATTTAGAACAAAAGCCCAAAGTCTTCCTTGCCAGGCTGACACCCCCTCTGACCTCACCTCCTCCATGACCCCCATCCATTCCTGCCACACAGCTCTCCTCCTTGGAGTTCTCCACAAGCCGGCCTCCAGGCCTGTGCACTGGCTGTTCCCTCTGCCTAGAATGCCCTTCCTTACATGGCTCACTCACTTGCTAATTTACTTCAGACCTTGATCGCAACCTCAGAGAGGCCTTCCCTGACCACCTTCCCTAAAACAGCACTCTCCACCCCCTTGATATCCCTTCCCTTGATGTATTTGTCTTCACTGCCCATGATGAATCCTGATAAATGTTTCTCTGATAGGCTCAGTAGTTATAGCACTCAGGCTCAGTTGCCCCACGGCATGTGGGAACCTTAGTTTCTCTACCAGGGATCAAACCCATATCCCCCACATTGAAAGGCAGATTCTTAACCACTCGGGACCACGAGGGAAGTCCCAGGCAAACATTTCTTGAGAGAACGAACACAGATTCGACTTGGCCATGCACACAGCAGGCCCATTAGGTGCATATGGTCCCCCAACATATTCAAACAAGTGAGCAGATCGTTGCAAATATTTGCATCCCCCCCACAATGCCACAATAATTAACTGACCCCTTTATGAAAGGTTTTTTACAGGGTGGTGGGGACAGAGTGATGACATACCCAATGCCTGCTCCCTTAGAGCCCAAAGACCAGCAGGAGAGGGAAGACACAAGACACACAGTTGCAGCAATAAATAGATCATGAAAACTCAAGCAGCATCATCAAAGAAAAGGACAAGGACTTCCCTGGTGGTCCAGTGGCTAAGACTCTGCTCTCCCAGTGCAGGGGGCCCAGGTTTGATCCCTGCTCAGGGAACTAGATCCCACATGCCACAGCTGAGAGTTCTCATGCCACAACTAAAGATACCACATAAAGACCTGGTGCAGCCAAATAAACAATCAAATAAATATATTTAAAAAAAAAACAGAGAAAAATATTAACTAAGTAAATATATATATATTTTTAGAAAAAAAAAAGAAAAGGACAACCTTTTTTGGGAGTGATTAACAGGGGGACCTAGAGTTGACTGGGAAGTACCAGGCAGTGATGCCATGGAAAGGGGGCAATTGAGATGGGGCTGAGGGGTGTGTAGGAGTTGGGGACAAAGGGCTACAGGAGGAGGCCCGGAGACCTGTGAGCAAGAGAAAGGAGCCAAGTGGTGGACATCAAGTGGTGGACATCAGAGGGCACGAGGCAAGCAGTTTGGGGGTTTTTCATGGAAGATTTGGGACAAAGGAGGAAATGGGTTTGATTTGGGATTGAGAGACAGTCTTTTTCTCTCTCTTTGTTTATTTCAATATCTATTTATTTGGCCACTCTGAGTCTTAGTTGTGGCATGTGGGATCTAGTTCCCTGGGCAGGGATGGAATCCTGGCTCTCTGCAGTGGGAGCTCAGAGTCTTAGCCACTGAACCGCCAGGGAAATCCCAAAAGACATTCTTCTTGCTCTTGACTGGTTAGAGGGAGGGTGAGTGGTGGCCAGGAGACCAGGGAGGAGGCCAGAGCAGGAGTCCAGGTCAGAGAAGATGGGTCTGGACCAGGGTGAGGTCATGGAGAAGAGAGCAGGGCCAGGCAGGAGAGAGATTTGTTAGCTGAGTCTAATCCTCCATGGCAGCTGGAAATTTACTGAGGGTAGGAGGTATTTGAGAAGACCCTGAGGGTCAGGCTCAGGAGGCAGGATAGATGCTGAGGTCTCCATTGAAATGGAAGACAGCTCAAGGAAGGTGCCAAGCCTCAGCCCTGGGTGCCAAGTTGAGGAGCCCAGGGCTCATCCTGAGGGCAGTGAGGAGCCAGGGTTAAGCAAGGAGGGAACGGGGTCAGATTTGAGTTTCAGAAACATCCCTCTGGTTACAAATGGGAGATGGGTTGGAGGAGGTAAGGAGGCCCGGGAGGAGGCCAAGGCAAGGTCCTGGTGGGAAAGGACTGAGGAAAAGGGGGCGGGTGGC
>SJYQ01000491.1:0-19155 GCA_006410935.1 Redunca redunca | reverse complement strand
TGTGTGTGTGTGTGTGTGTGTGTGTGAGGAGAGACGGCAGAGTGATGGACCACAGCCACAGTGTGTCTGAAGGCTGCTTTGCACACCTCACTGTATAGAGGTGACCATGTCAGCTTACAGGTGTGTTCCTCTAGGTGTGAGTGTGTCTAGGTGGGGATTTTGTTTCTTTGTGGAGTCAGGATGGGTCACTGGACAACTTGGTGTGCTTCCTCCTTTCCACTGTGGCTGTCTGTGTATGGATGTCTCTGGGATATCTGTATGTATGTCGCAGGGTGAGAATGTTGGTGTACAGCTTTGTCCCATGGATCCCTATAGAAGTGTATGTGTCTGGGTGTGATAACAATACCCTTCAGCTTCTATTTGTTCTGGTGTGTCAGTCCCAGTCCTGACTACCTCCTGGTGGATGAACCTGAGGTCCTCACCAGCCCGCATGTGTATGTGTCTGCGTCACCTCCATGCACTGGGCAGCGTCTCCACGCTTGTGTGTCTGCAGCAGCCCTGTGCGTTTCTGTGTCACTCTGCATCCTGATGAATGCGTCCGAAGGGAGCTGAGTGCGTCCAGCTGTGTTTGGAAGGCTTGGCTGTGTTTGTGTGCGAGGGCATCCACATCAGCCTAGTCTGTGCCCTGTTGTGTGTGTCTGTCCACTTGAACCTCAGTGTGCGTTTGTCGGTTGGTGGATGTATCTCAATCTGCAGGGAGACTGGTGTGTTTGTCAGCTTCAACCTAGGTGTATATTGCGTTACTGTTTGTAGGGCTTCTTTGGTGGCTCAGACGGTAAATAATCTGCCTGCGATGCAGGAGACCTGGGTTCTATCCCTGGGTTGGGAAGATCTCCTGGAGAAGGGCATGGCAACCCACTCCAGTATTCTTGGCTGGAGGATCCCCATGGTCAAAGGAGCCTGGCAGGCTACAGTCCTCGGGGTCGCAAAGAGTTGGACACGACTGAATGACTAAGCACAGCACAACGAGGGAGACCCAGGTTCAGTCCCCAAGTGGGGAAGATCCTCTGGAGGTGGGAATGGCAACCCACTCCTGTATTCTTGCCTGGAGAATTCCAGGGACAGAAGAGCCTGGAGAGCTACATACAGTTCAGAGTTGGAGAGGTCTTAGAGACTAAACACACACAGGGGTCTGCAGTCCACGTGGGCTTGTTTGATTGGGTGCTTATGCGTATGTGGGCATGTGTGTGTCTGTGTATGTGTCGATGTCAGCCCCCTGTGTCTACATACAAGTCAACCAGTATGTTTTTGAGTCACTGCTTGTTTGTGACAGTACTCTCCACGGCAGTTGACCAGTGTTGCTGTTTTCCGTTTTAGGACCAGCAACTGCCCCTGTATGTTAAGTGTGATTCACTGTGTGTGTATGCAGGAATTCGCGGTGGTGCCGCGTTAGGAATTCGTCCGTTTGTGTGTGTCTGTCCCTTGATCTGACTCAGGGCGTGCCCCCTCTCTCTCAGCTTCCATCCCTCCCGTTCCCTCGGAAAAAGCGAACTGCGCTCGGGGTGGGGGAGGGCCGGTACATCTGGAAAGCACATCTGGCCCGAGTGCCCGCCGGGAGGGAGGGGGTCCCAGGCCCCTTCGTCCCGGCTCCCTCCCTCCCTCAAGGTGCGTGCCGCTGGGGCCTGGCTAGGGGGATCTCGGCCGGCCGGAAGTGCGGGGGGGGCCCGCTGGGGTGACTCACGCGGGGGCAGGAATGCTGCGGTCAGAACCGGACCCCCTCCGCCCGTGGGCTCCTTTACGGGCGGCGGGCCGCGCGGGCTCTCGCGCCGTGACCCTGGCGGGGGCCCCCACGTGCCAGGTGCCTGGAGGGGACCCAGGCTTCCCGCCGCGCCCCCCGCCCCCCCACCTCGCCGGGCAGCCCGCCCGGGGCCGTCCTGTCCCTCGGCTGGGCCCGCGGGGGCTGCGGGCACCTGACCTTGGCTGGGAACCGCGGGCCGGGCAGCGGAGCCCTGGAGCGTCCCTGCCCACCCCCTTCCGGCCTCGCCGCCTTTGCCTGTGTCCACTGGCTCTGCCGCCTGAGAAAAGGAAACTTTGTGTCTGCGGGTAGCTGCTGATGGTGGTGGGAACAAGCAAGGCGCAGAGCGAAGGCGGGAGACGCCGCGAGGCCCACAGACACTCAGACACAAACACAGATGGATTCAGACCTGCAGTCACGCACAGATTTAAGCCTTGGTCCTCCGTACATCCTGTGACCCAGACGCTGTGTGTGTGTGTGTGTGTGTGTGAATCTGTGGATATTGTATAGCTCTGTGTGTTGTGTCTCTGTGTCTGCGTCTCTTGTGTTTGCCTGTGTACTTGTGGACGTTGTATAGCTCTGTGTGTTGTGTCTCTGTGTCTACGTCTCTTGTGTTTGCCTGTGTACTTGTATGTGCCTTTGTGAGTGTGAATCTGGACTTTCTATAGCTCTGTGTGTTGTGTGTCTTTGTGTTTGTGTGTGTGTCTCTTGTGTTTGCTTGTTTACTTCTATATGCCTTTGTGTGTGTGTGTGTGAATCTGTGGACGTTGTATAGCTCTGTGTTGTGCTTCTCTGTTTGTGTGTCTGTGTCTCTTGTGTTTGCCTGCGTACTTGTATGTGCCTTTGTGTGTGTGCGTATGTGTGTGTCTGCCTGTGTTCCCACCACCACCACACTGGGGAAGGGAAGGGAAGGCAATCCCGCTGACACTCAAAAACAGTTACTCAAGACTCCTCCACGAACTCACCCATGGATTTACACAAGCTCACATTGCTACATACACACCCTGAAATGCTCACAAGTACACAAATGTATCCACACCAATCCAGCCACTCATTCAGCATTTATGGAGCACCTACTGTGTACCAGGCCATATTGGGCCCCAGGGAGGGGGACAGGGTGGGAATACAGAAGGGCTGAAACCCCGAACCCCTGAGTCAACACTCAGCGAACAGGAGACACAGGACCGTGTGAAGGATACTGTGTTGAGGAGAACCAAAGAGAGAAAGTAAAGCAGGGAGGAGGCTGGCTGTGGAGGTGAGAGTCACTCAGTCGTGTCTGACTCTGCGACCCCATGGACCGTGCAGTCCATGGGATTCTCCAGGCCAGAATATTGGAGTGAGTAGCCTTTTCCTTCTCCAGGGGATCTTCCCAATGCAGGGATCGAATCCAGGTTTCCCACGTAGCAGGCAGATTACTTACCAGCTGAGCCACCAGGGAATGTCAGTTTTCGACAAGGTGCTTGGGGAGGGACAGAGTGGCTGGAAGGTGAGGTCTGAGTAAAGAGTGTGAAGGAGGGCGGATGTCTGTGGGAATGCTTTTTCAAGTGGAGGGAATGGAAGTGCAAAGTTCCCGAGGTAGAAATATGTTTGGTACCTTCTAGAAACACCAGGAGGCCGGTGGGGCTAGAGCAACTGAGTTTGGGGGAGAGAAGTTGGTCGCGACCGAGCATGTAAATGAACAAACACTCCTATGTTTACACAACCCCATGAAGGCCTGCTTCTTAAGTGTGTGTCTAATAGGTGTGTACACCTCTACGGGTGTCTGTGTGGCTCAGTGTGATTGTGTCTGCGCTTGTGTGTATATGTCTGTGTGTTTGCCTGTGTCTAGGTATGAGTATGTGTGTTTCTGTATGTAAGTGTGTACATTTGTGTGTATAACTGTATGTTGGTGCATATGTTTGTGGTGTCTGTGTGTGAGTGTGTGTCTCTGTGTGTGTACATGTACATGTGTCTATCCGGGTGGGGGTTGGGTCTGTGTGGGGGTAGTGTTAGCTGGCCTGTCTTTGGGGGTGGAGGTCTGCATTCCACATGCATCACCTCCCTTTTTGACACTCCTTTCAAGCAGGCACCACTGGGGGCTGGACTGATCCTGGGGATGGAGTGTGGTGGGGCATGCCCAGCCTGGCCCCAACCCCCTCCTTCCCCTCTCTGACTGGGCTCCCCTCACATGACTCCCCAGGCCTGAACAAGACTGCTTCTTTCTCCTGTGAAGCCCACAACGCCAAGGGGATCACCACATCCCGCACAGCCACCGTCACAGGTGACAGGGGAGGGAGCTGGGGAGCTGGGTGGCAGAGGGCGTGGGCTTGGGGTCAGAGGCCAGAGCTGGGGCAGAGGGCCGGGCGAGGAGCTTCGGGCACAGGATCAGTCCCTCCCCTCATCTGTCCACAGTGCTCCCCCAGCGGCCCCACGACCTCCGCTTGGTTTCCACCCAGCCGACGGAACTGGAGGTGGCTTGGACCCCAGGCCTGAGCGGCATCTACCCCCTCACCCACTGCATTCTGCAGGTAGGTGAGACCGCAGCCTTTCCTCGCCTCCATCTCAGCCCTCCTTCCACCCAGAGCCCCAAGCTCTCATCCTCTCCCTGGGAAACCAGCATTTCCCAGCCATTCGCTTGAGAGGCAGTAGAACCTTGGGATACGCCAGATGTCCTGGGTTTAAATCCTAGCTCCAACAAGCTGCTGGCTGCATGAGCTTGGACAGGTGACTCAACGTCCCTGGGTCTCAGTTCTCTCATCCATAAAATGGGCATAACAGTAGTCCCAACCTGGTAGACTGGCTGTAGGAATTCAGTGAGTGACTGCATTTAACAAACTTAAAATAGTATCTGGAACTTGGAAAGCATGCAATAAACTGTTGGCTGCTTTTGGAAATTCCCTAGCCATCCAGTGGTTAGGACTCCATGCTTTTGCTGCCAGGGGCATGGGTTCAATCCCTGGTTGGGGAACTAAGATCTTGCAAGTCGAGCAGCGTGACAAAAGACAAACAAACAAAAAGCTATTGGCTGTTTTCATTTTTTTCGTGTTGGTGATATTGATTCTAGCCAGAATAGAAACCCTGAAACTGCAGGGACCAGAGCCATCTTTCACCACTGGGTGCTCACAGCCCTTGGGCTTCTCCCATCCCATCTCTGACCGCTCTGGCTTGTCACTGTCTGGGGATGGGTCTATCTCTCCACTGGACTGTGAGCTCTGGGATGGGCAGGGCTGAGCTGGCTCAACCACCACTGGGTCCCCATTATTTCATTTCTTTATGTTTAAAAATTATTATTTTTATTTTTTGGCTGCCACGCAGCATGTGGGAGCTTAGTTCCCTGACCCGGGATGGAACCTTAGTTCCCCTTCCTGCAGTGGAAGCATGGAGTCTTAACCAGTGGACCACCAGGGAAATCTCTGGGTTCCCATTACTGCCCAGTGCAGGGCCAGACACTGAGTAGGAAATGTTTACTGGAAGAATACCTGAAAATTGAGGTGAGCTGGACCCAGCCTTCTGCACTGAAGTTGCTCCTGCTCTAGAATAAGAAAAACAACCAACAAACCAAATACGAGATCCGGTTCTGGCCTGAAGTTGTCTGAGATTTGAGAGTTTAAGTGAGGGTGAGACAATGCCCATGATGGGAAATGACAATATTGAATAGTGACCAGCTTTTTTTTTTTTTTTTTCAGTCATGCCACATGGCTTTTGGGATCTCAGTTCCCTGACCAGGGACTGAACCTGGGCCACGGCAATGAAAACCCAGGATCCTAACTCTTAGGCCACCAGGAAACTCCCAATGACCAATTTTTATTGCATCTCCACTATGTGCTTAGGTTTCCCTGGTGGCTCGGTGGTAAAGAATCGGCCTGCCAATGCAGGAGACACAGGTTCAATCCCTGGGCCAGGAAGATCCCCTGGAGAAGGAAATGGCAACCCACTCTGGTATTCTTGCCTGGGAAATCCCATGGACAGAGGAGGCTGGTGGGTTACAGTCCATGGGGTCACAAAGAGTCAGACGCAACTAAAGAACAAAATCAACAACACAACCACTATATGCTGGGCCTTGTGTTACAGCTTAACACATTCTTATTTGAGTGTTTTGTGAAGTAGAGTTATGGATACACTCACTTTCCAGATGAAGAAACTAAGGCTCAGGGACTTCCTGGTGGTCCAGTGGTTAAGACTCGCTCTTCCATCACATGGGGGATGGATTTGATCTCACTTTCACTTTTCACTTTCACGCACTGGAGAAGGAAATGGCAACCTACTCCAGTGTTCTTGCCGGAGAATCCCAGGGACGGGGGAGCCTGGTGGGCTGCCGTCTCTGGCGTCACACAGAGTCGGACATGACTGAAGCGACTTAGCAGCAGCAGCAGGGAACTAAGATCCCACATGCCATATGATGCAGCCAAAAAATTCAAAAAGAAACCAAGTTTCAGAGTAATTAAGCAACTTGCCCAGGGACAAAGCCAGGAAGTGGCAGAGGTGGGATCCAAACCCTTGTCTCACCAAACCCAAAGGGCACTTCTGAAAAACCATTTAGAGCCAGTGCTTGATTAAACAGGAGCTACCTTTCTTATAAGACCCTAGCCCTGGGGACAACCTCACATTCACTTGATATTTTAACCCCAGAAAGTAATGACTGTTCATCTTCCCATTTTCAAGATAAGAAATTGAGACCCAGAGAGGGGAAGTGACCTGCCTTCCCCAGTGGCTAAAAAGGCTAAAACTGATTCAGTCCCAGAAGCTGGGCTGATTTGGGAAGACCTCAAATGCCAGGTCAGACACCAGCTGTACCCCCAACCCACATCCATCCAGTGTCCCCCAAGAAAAGCAGAAGTGTGCCCTCTTCCCTCTCCAGGTCTCACTTCCTGCTGTGCATGAGCTCAAGGTTCAAGTTGGAGGGTCACAGCCGTGCGAGGGAAAAGAGAAGTGGGGGTGGGCAGGGGGAGGCTGACAGTCTGCGCCCATGTCCCCTTTGTCCCAGCCGAGGTTCCCCTTCTGGTCAGTCAGTGTGGGTCAGAGAGCAGGCAAGGAGACCACCTCCCCCACTCCTGCTATCTCCTCCCCAGGCCTTGCTGTGGTTTCCCCACTCAGAGACTGTATGGGCAAGCTGCTGGATCTCTCTGGGCCTCTGTTTCCGCATCTGTAAAATGGGAATAAAAAAAGGAATTGACCCCCATGGGTGCTCATTCCGGACTAATGTGCTTGGCAGGGTGTTTGGGACACAGCTGGCACTCAAAATAGGTTAGCTGTTGACAGGCTAGGCAAGCCAGTTCATGGGCATTATGTCAGTAAACCTCTCACCTTGACAGGTAGAGACTCTTGGAGGCCCATTTTCCAGAGGCAGGAACTGAGGCCGGGGAGGTAGAAACACTCACTCTAAATCACGTAACAGGGACTTCCCTGGTGGTTCAGTGGTTAAGACATTACGCTTCCACTGCAGGGGGCAAGGGTTTGATCCATAGTCGGGGAACTAAGATCCCGTAAGCCACCACGTGGCATGACCAAAAAAAAAAAAAAAATCAGACAACGAATAATATCCAAGCCAAGATTTGGACCTGATGGAGTCTGGTTGTGAGCAGTAACTTTCCCAGCACAGGGTGTGTCGTGGTTATATTGCCTGGATGCTCCCCAGGGTGAAGGCAGCACCCCTGGGGCTGCGACGCGTTTGTGGTTCTGTGGGGAAGGGCTGCACGGACGTCCTCCCCAGCTGTGGTCCCTCCCATCCTGATCTCGCCAGTCCTGGGGACCACGTGGGTGGAGAAGCCTTGGCCACTGTGCAGGAGGTGCCGGCTTTGACACTGGTGGCCAATCACACACACAACATAACAATGACAAACACTCAGTCTGCACAGACACTCTTTTTTTGTTTCTTTTTGCTGTTTTAAATATTTATTTTCGGCTGTGCTGGGTCCTGGTTGCTGTGCACGGGCCTACTCAGGGGCGCCACTCGAGTTGCAGAGTGCGGGCTTCTCATCGCGGCGGCTTCTCTTGCTGTGGAGCAGGGGTTCTAGGGCCCGCGAGTTTCAGTAGCCACAACTCCGGGGCTGCACAGTGCAGGCGCAACAGTTGTGGCGCACATCCCCGTGGCATGTGGGATATTCCCAGACCCAGGATTGAACCCATGTCCCCGTCATCACAAGGTGGATTCTTAACCACTGGGCCACCAGAGAAGCCCTGCACAGACACTTTTCTACATGCTTACAGGGTATCACTTCAGGTAATCCTGTGAAGAAGGGAAACACTGTTGTCATCCCATTTTTCAGATGAGGAAACTGAGGCACAGGACTAGGGAGTAGGAGAGGCTGGATTTGAATCCCAGATCCAGTATCTGTGCTCTTCAGCACTAAGATGCATTGCATCTCTGGACATAAGAGTATTATTACCATTACTGATGTTCTTAAAAGGACATTCTTATTGTCAGTAGGGCAAAGGTTTTAAAGATAGGATGGGTTCAGGTCCCCGCTTCATCAGTGACAAGCTAGTGTCCTCGGATCAGTGATTCCATCTCTCCAAGCCTCAGTGCCTTCATCTGTATAATGGGCATAAACATAGCACATACTTACAATGCACAGCTAAAGTGAGGCTCAAATGAGTTTAGGTTTGTAAAAGATTTTGCTTTAAAAAAAAAAATTATTTCTCTGGCTGCACTGGGTCTTAGTTGCAGCATGTGGGATCTAGTTCCCTGACCAGGGATCGAATCTGGGCCCCCTGCATTGGGAGCACAGAGTCTTAGCCACTGGAGCATCTTGGAAGTCCTTTTCTATTTTTTTTAATTAAAATATATAATGTTCATAATCTTTGGTGTACACCTAGATTGTTTAACCAATGTGACCACCCTCTAAATCAAGATACAGACATTTCCCAGCTGTTGAAGGTTCCCTCACTCCCCAGAGATGCCCACTTTTCTGACTTATTTTTTAGCTAAGGGAGACTTGTGAGATCTTAGTTCCCCAACCAGGGATTGAACCTGGGCCCTCGGCAGTGAAAGCATGGAGTCCTAACTACTGGACCACCAGGGAATTCCCTCCTCTGACTTCTACTGTGGGACATTGCTTTTGCCTGTGGTTGAATGTCATTATTATTGATGCTGACCACCTGCCATGCACCATCCAGCTATCCTACACTTAACTTTTTTGTATGGCCATGCCACATGGCATTTGAGATCTTAGCTCCCTGACCAGGGATCGAACCTGTGCCTGCAGTGGAAGCATAAAGTCCTAACCACTGGACTGCCAGGAAATCCCTTACATTGAACCTTTAAGCAGCCCTGGAAGGCATTTGCTCCTCTAGGCCCCCATTTTCCAGATGAGGAAACTGAGGCTCAGAGAGAGAAAGTCTTATTTGAAGTGGCTTTTGCAACTGATGGCAGAGCCACGTTGTGGAGCTGGCTGGCCTCCTCGCTTTGCAAACCCAGGTGCCCATGTTGCACAAACATGGAATCGTCACACACACACACACCCTTGAGAAGGTGTGTCATCACACCAAGGTCACTACCATTGAGAGTTGTGTGACCGCCTTGAGTGTGGCCACCCTGACCTCACACCTCCTCCCACTTCCCAGGCTGTGCTGTCAGATGACAGGGTGGGCGCCTGGCTGGGAGAGCCAGACCCTCCAGAGGAGCCCCTCACCTTCCAAGCGTCCGTTCCCCCTCATCGTCTGCGGCTGGGCAACCTCCATCCTCACACCCCTTACCACCTCCGGGTGGCCTGTGTCAGTAGCCAGGGCCCCTCACCCTGGACCCACTGGCTTCCTGTGGAGACACCAGAAGGAGGTAAGAAGGGGCTGGTAGCAGGGAGACATCGTTCACTGCCCCGCTGACCCTTCCGTACATCAGCATGACCCCCAGTATCTCTTCTCACCTGTATACCCTATGTGGCTTCACTCTCCTTCCTGTCCCATCCCCAACTGGCATCTCTCCTGAACATCATCTCTGTGCTCCTGCTCATGGGAGACCTGTGCCAGCTGCCCGCATGCTTGTCCTTTGCACCCTGCCCCTACTCCTTGAGAAGAGGGGAGGGGGTCAGGAAGAGGTAGGGATGCCAGCTTCCCCTTTTCCCTGTCCTCCAGTGCCCCTGGGCCCTCCTGAGAATGTTAGCGCCGTGCGGAATGGGAGCCAAGCCCTTGTGCATTGGCAGAAGCCAAGAGCGCCGCTGCAGGGCACCCTGTTAGGGTACCGACTGGCCTATCGAGGTCAGGATACGCCCGAGGTGGGTGCTGCTGGCTGGGCTGGGGCGGAGTGGCTGTGGAGGAGGGGACTGGGGAGGAGAAGATGACAAGGCAGACAAGGACAGTTGGGCAGGTTGTGTAGAATGCAATCACCCTGGGCTGCAGAGCACGTTCTGGGGCGGTTAAAGGGGACCACGAGAGGGTTGCATGTGTGCATGCTCAGTTGCTCAGTCATGTCTGACTCTGCGACCCCATGGACGGTAGCCAGGGACCTGCCAAGTGCCCTGTCCGTAGGATTCTCCAGACAAGAATACTGGGGTGGGGTGTCATTTCCTTCTCCAGGGGATCTTCCCAACCCAGGGATCAAACCTTCGTCTCCTGCATTGGTAGGTGATTCTTTACCATTGAGCTACCTGGGAAGCCCCCAGGAGAGAGTTAGGGGATTGCTATTTATGAATCTGTGAACTGTGGTGTTGGAGAAGACTCTTGAGAGTTCCTTGGACTGCAAGGAGATCAAACCAGTCAATCCTAAAGGAAATCAACCCTGAATATTCATTGGAAGGACTGATGCTAAAGCTGAAGCTCCACTACTTTGGCCACCTGATGCAAAGAGCCGACTCGTTAGAAAAGATCCTGATGCTGGGAAAGATGAAAGGCAGGCGGAGAAGGGGATGACAGAGGATAAGATGGTTGGATGGCATCACCAACTCAATGGACATGAGTTTGAGCAAGCTACAGGAGATAGTGAAGGATATGGAAGCCTGGCGTGCCGCAGTCCATGGGATTGCCAAGAGTTGGACACAGCTGAGCAACTGAACAACAACAATTTATGAATCATGTACAAAACATTTCAGCAGACATATTTACTAGGACAGTTTTACAGCAGAGAGTTGCATAACACATTGTGGAAGGGGAGTCTCTTTCTAATTAACATGAAGGTACTATCTAAGCAAGCAGCACCCTGGGATGGAGAGAGATGGGAGGAAGAGTGAGGAATTAGAAGGGGATGGAGGGATGAGGGGGCAAAGATGAGAATTCGGTCCTTTCAACAATGGTACTGTGTTCCCCACCTCCTTGTGCTAGGACCTGAGGATGTATATGGCAGTGAAGAAGACAAAGTCCTGGACCCGGTGAACCTGATATTTTAATGAGTGTAGGGATAGAGAATGGAAAGGAGAGGACAGGATGGGGGATGAGAGACGAAGGGTAGGAAGAGGTCGGGGATGAGGGGCTGGAAATGAGGAGTGGGCTTTGAGAAAGATGGGGAGTTGAGGCTGAGGGTGAGGGCTTAAGCACTGGGGCTGGAGCTCTACTCTGATGCCTCATTTGCATGCCCTAGGTGCTGATGGACGTAGGGCTAAAGCGAGAGGTGACCCTGGAACTGCGAGGGGAGGGGTCTGTGCCCAACCTGACGGTGTGCGTGGCAGCCTACACCGCCGCTGGGGATGGACCCTGGAGCCTCCCTGTGCCCCTGGAGCCCTGGCGCCCAGGTAGCTGCAAAGCCGTGCTCAGCCTCCCTCAGCCTACCCACAGGGGCCACATCTATCCCAGTTGCCCGTGACTTGCTCCTTGTACCTTTTGGCGTTACCCCAGTGTAGGCTCCATTCCTACCTGGAAGCTTCCTGAGAGCCTCACTCCCTCTCTCCCGTGTCTTACCAGTCTCTCTGAGCATGTCCTCCCTCCGTCCTTTCTCCTCGCAGGACAAGGACAGCCAATCCACCAGCTGGGTAAGGGCTTTCACACCCCCTCTCCTGCTCTCCCTTCCCCCAAGGCCCAGTGAGGGCCCCATCGCTGCGCATTCTCTTTACACATCCCTTTCGTGTTCCTCAAACTCATCACTCTAACCCTCTGCTTCTTGGTTTTGTGTGGTCCTTGATGGAAGTGCCTGGAGTGGCCCAGAGCATTGTGAGTACTTGGTGAATGGTGGATGGATAGGTGGATGGATGGACTGACAAATGAATGGATGTGTAGATGGACCAATGAATGAATTCGTGGCTGAGTGGTGGACAGATGAATGAATGGGTGGGTGGCAGACTGATGAATGAATGGGTGGATGGTGGACGGATGAATGAACAGGTGGGTGATGGAAGGGTGAAAGAATGGGTAGATGAGTGGATGAATGAATAAATAGGTGGGTGGGTAGATGAATAGATAGAGGGACAGAGAGATGAGTTATCCCCCTCATATTCATCTTCCTCAAATATTTCTCCAAATATTCCTCCTACACCCATTGTACCCTCCTGGCACTATTACACCCCACCTCTTCTAACTCAACCCACTATCCTTAAATATTCCTTATGTGTTTTCTTGCATTTCTTTGCATACCCTTTCCACACTAACCCCACCCTCCTTTCACATCCATCCGATTATAACCCCTCATTCTTCTCACGGGCTTCCCAAACCCAATGCACACTCACACTTCTCATTCACAAACTGATACTTTTTGCACACTCACCATGCATCCCACATTGCAGGCACTGAAAGACTTTCAGTCCACACGATCTCACATTCTGCAACTCTCCTTGCACACTCACTAGACACTCCTTACACAATATTCCCTCACCTTGAGCTAATCCTAACCCATGCCCACTTTCTGCACATACCACACCAAACTCTTGGTACACTCATCCTCCACTCCTTACACACTCACTCCCACCTTTTTGCATATCCTTTTCATTCATCTCATGCTCATCTTCCCCTCCCATGTCCTTTGCACACTCATTGCACACTCCTCTCACACCAAAATTACATCCTTACAAATCACTGCCCCTACCTTGTATCTAAAACTCCTTGAATACTCCTTGAATCCTCACATACTCCCAATTCCTCAAATACATCTGGCACTGTTTACACACTCCTTTGCACACCATGCCCCTTTGCACATTTATTTCACTCTCATCCCTTGCTTTATGAAAGTCCTTCCAGGGAATTCCCTGGCAGTCCAGTGGTAAGGAGTCAGTGCTTTCACTGCTGAGGGCATGAGTTCGACCCCTAGTCAGGGAACTAAAATTCCATAAGCTTCAAGGAGTGGCAAAAAAAAAAAAAAAACACGCTTTCATAGTCATCATACACTCCTCAAAAATGTCCCTTGGCCATTGGTCCCTGGAGCCTCCAACTCCTTGCATATCCACTGCACATGCTTTGTACACACTACACACATTCTCTCCCTGCTCAACAGTTTTCCACACCCAAGTGCCCCCTCCTTGTATAATCATCACATATATCACACACAGGTATCCCACTTGAGATTTACTTACAGCCCTCCCACGCTCCTCCAGCCCTCCTTCCATTCTCACAGCCCATCCCACACAATCTCTCACTCTCATCCCACACTCCTTCCACACTCATTGCACACGTCCCAAGTATCCATCCCACTTTGCACTCTCCACACTCATCCTAGGAATTTCACACTCCTCATTTTAAAAAACAAATTATTTATTTGGCTGCGTCAGGTCTTAGTTACATCATGCAGGATCTTTCCTTGTGGCTCGTGGATTCTCTAGTTGCAACACATGGGCTCCAGAGCACCTAGGCTCAGTAGTTGTGGCACGGGGGCTTAGTTGCTCCTAGGCATGTGGGATCTTAGTTTCCTATGCCCGCGTGTGTGCTCACTCGTGTCAGTCGTGTCCAACTCTTTGCAACACTATGGACCATAGCCCACCAGAACCCTCAGTCCATGGGATTCTTCCAGCAAGAATACTGGAGTGGGTTGCCATGCCCTCCTCCAGGGAATCTTCCTGACCCCAGAGATCCAACCCACATCTCCTGCGCCTCCTGCATTGCAGGTGGACTCTTTTTACCACTGAGCTACCAGAAAAGCCCCTTAGTTCCCCGATCAGGGATCAAACCCGAATCCCCTGCATTGCAAGGTGGATTCTTAACCACTGGACCACCAGGGATATCCCCTCACATTCCTCCTCCAACGTCCACTCCTTTCGTATCCATTGCATGCCCCGTCCAGCCCTGTCCATCACCCAATGTACCTACACCTGCCTCCCTTCAACACCACCCCCCTGGGGACCCAAGGAACCAAGACCTCCACCATGACCTGTCCCGCGTGCCCCCTGACAGTGAGTGAACCCCCAGCCCCTGCCTTCTCGTGGCCCTGGTGGTATGTACTGCTGGGAGCAGTGGTGGCCGCCGCCTGTGCCCTCATCCTGGCCCTGTTCCTCTTCCACCGGCGGAAGAAGGAGACCCGTTACGGGTAAGCTGGGACCACGCGGGTCGGGAGGCTGGCCTGGACTGGGGTAGAGAGGCTGGAGGTGGGGAGACCGTGAGGAGGCTGGCACAGGAGGAGGGAGTACCAAGAATCAGAATGAGGACAGCATCTGGGGAGTGAATGGAAGGCAGAAGGCAGCAGCTCGAGAAGCTCTCAGCAGACGTTGGAGGAGAGGGCCGGCAGGTCTGGGGGTTGGGATGGCACTTGCTTCCACTGCTGGTGGAAGTGGAGGGGGTTCCATGTCACTCTGCCCTGCCCTCACCTCCTCTCTGTCCCCCCGCTAGAGAGGTGTTTGAACCAACCATGGAGAGGGGTGAGCTGGTGGTCAGGTACCGTGTTCGCAAGTCCTACAGTCGGAGGACCACTGAAGCCACCTGTAAGTGACCCCATACCTCCCTGCCTGGGTTTGGGATAAGAAGTATCGAGTGTTGGGCCTGCTGGGCTTCAGCAGATGCATGAACCAAAAGTTTCTGAAGGCCTTGGAATATTAGCACCACAGACCCTAAGAACAACAGAACTGTGGGACCACACACGACTTTAGAATAACTGAATCGTAGACACAATAAATTTTAGAAAGGCCAAACTCTGAGTCATAGGCTCTTCAGTTCAGTTCAGTCGCTCAGTTGTGTCCAACTCTTTGCGACCCCATGAATCGCAGCATGCCAGGCCTCCCTGTCCATCACCATCTCCCGGAGTTCACCCAGACTCACGTCCATCGAGTCCGTGATGCCATCCAGCCATCTCATCCTCTGTCATCCCCTTCTCCTCCTGCCCCCAATCCCTCCCAGCATCAGAGTCTTTTCCAATGAGTCAACTCTTCGCATCAGGTGTCCAAAGTACTGGAGCTTCAGCTTTAACATCAATTCCTTCCAAAGAAATCCCAGGGCTGATCTCCTTCAGAATGGACTGGCTGGGTCTCCTTGCAGTCCAAGGGACCCTCAAGAGTCTTCTCCAACACCACAGTTCAAACGCATCAATTCTTCGGCGCTCAGCCTTCTTCACAGTCCAACTCTCACATCCATACATGACCACAGGAAAAACCATAGCCTTGACTAGATGGACCTTAGTCAGCAAAGTAATGTCTCTGCTTTTGAATATACTATCTAGGTTGGTCATAACTTTTCTTCCAAGGAGTAAGCGTCTTTTCATTTCATGGCTGCAGTCACCATCTGCAGTGATTTTGGAGCCCCCCAAAATAAAGTCTGACACTGTTTCCACTGTTTCCCCATCTATTTCCCATGAAGTGATGGGACCGGATGCCATGATCTTCGTTTTCTGAATGTTGAGCTTTAAGCCAACTTTTTCACTCTCCTCTTTCACTTTCATCAAGAGGCTTTTTAGTTCCTCTTCACTTTCTGCCATAAGGGTGGTGTCATCTGCATATCTGAGGTTATTGATATTTCTCCCGGCAATCTTGATTCCAGCTTGTGTTTCTTCCAGTCCAGCGTTTCTCATGATGTACTCTGCATAGAAGTTAAATAAGCAGGGTGACAATATACAGCCTTGACGTACTCCTTTTCCTATTTGGAACCAGTCTGTTGTTCCATGTCCAGTTCTAACTGTTGCTTCCTGACCTGCATACAGATTTCTCAAGAGGCAGGTCAGGTGGTCTGGTATTCCCATCTCTTTCAGAATTTTCCACAGTTTATTGTGATCCACACAGTCAAAGGCTTTGGCATAGTCAATAAAGCAGAAATAGATGTTTTTCTGGAACTCTCTTGCTTTTTCCATGATCCAGCGGATGTTGGCAATTTGATCTCTGGTTCCTCTGCCTTTTCTAAAACCAGCTTGAACATCAGGGAGTTCACGGTTCACGTATTGCTGAAGTCTGGCTTGGAGAATTTTGAGCATTACTTTACCAGCATGTGAGATGAGTGCAATTGTGTGGTAGTTTGAGCATTCTTTGGCATTTCCTTTCTTTGGAATTGGAATGAAAACTGACCTTTTCCAGTCCTGTGGCCACTGCTGAATTTTCCAAACTTGCTGGCATATTGAGTGCAGCACTTTCACAGCATCATCTTTCAGGATTTGAAACAGCTCAACTGGAATTCCATCACCTCCACTAGCTTCGTTCGTAGTGATGCTTTCTAAGGCCCACTTGACTTCACATTCCAAGATGTCTGGCTCTAGATTAGTGATCACATCATCATGATTATCTGGGTCATGAAGACCTTTTTTGTACAGTTCTTCCGTGTATTGTAATGATGATGATGAAGATGATAAACACGATGACAATGGCAATGAAGAAAATGCCCATGATGAGGTGCTTACAATGCTGAGGATAAGAGCCAACCCTAGCACTTCCTCTGTGACTACTGCTGTTCCTTTTTAAAAATTAAGTATTTATTTATTGGCTATACTGGGTCTTCATTGCTGCTCACGGGCTTTCTCTAGTTGCAGTGAGTGCGGGCTACTCTCTGGTTGTGGTCTGAGGGCTTCTCGTTGCAGTGACTTCTCTTGCTGCGGAGCTCAGGCTCCAGGGAGCACGGGCTTCAGTAGTGGCGGCACATGGCCTTAGCTGCCCTGAGGCATGTGAGATCTTCCTGAAGCAGGGGTCGAACCTGCATCCCCTGAAGTGGAAGGTGAATTCTTAACCACTGGGCCACCAGGGAAGTCCCACAGGTGCTGTTCTAAGCTTCAACACATGTCACTTAATTTAATCCCCATGACAACCCAGTGAGGTAGGCACGTTATCCTCCCCACTACCAGTGAGGAGGCTGTGGCACAGAGTGGCTAAGTAACTTACTGGAGGCCACACAGTTTGTAAGCTGGAGAGCTGGGGTTCACACCCAGGCGGTTCCACCCTCAAGTTCATCCTCTGAACTGCCTCTTGGAAGTAGAGGATGTGCGAGAGGATGTGCAATTATAATTGGCCTAAAAAATTATAATCCAGTGCTATAGACTCTTAAGTCTCCCCTGGTGGCTCAGATGGTAAAGAAGCTACCTGAAATGCAGGAGACCCGGGTTCAATCCCTGGGTCAGGAAGATCCCCTGGAGAAGGAATGGCAACCCACTCCAGTACTCTTGCCAGGAGAATCCCATGGGCAGAGGAGCCTGGAGGGTTACAGGCCATAGGGTCGCAAAGAGTCAGACATGATTGAGCAACTAACACTTGATAGACTCTTAGGATCTTAAAAATCATAGAATCTTAGCACTATAATAGACCCTGTGTTAGAGGATTGTAGCATTTATGGAGGGTCCCAGCTAAGAAGGGACTTCAGCAGCCACTTAGTCAAATTTCTTCTTCTCTCCAGTTGGGAAAACAGATCCAGAAAAAAAAAGGCGGGGGGACAGAGTTAGGCCTCTTCTGGAGTTAGCACCCAGGGAGAAGACTGCCGGGGGCCCCAGGGAGATACCCGAAGGGCTGGGAAAGACATTTATTGCAAAGGAGAAGGAAGAGGAAATGAGGAGGTCACAGCAATCTAATGGGAATAACATGCAGCAGCAGTTCTCCAAGTGTGATCCAAGTCCCCGGGGATCCCCAAGACCTTTGCAGGGGGTCCATGAGGTCAAAACTATTTTCAAAATAATACCAAGACGTCATTTGCCCTTTCACACCCTCCTTCTCTTGCAAGTGCTCCACAGAGTTTTCCAACGGCTTCCAAATATGTGATGATGTCATCCTTCTGTTGACTGATGTGCTTGTATATCCCTGTGTTTTAAAAATTTGTCTGGGGACCTTCCCTGGCGATCCAGTGGTGAAGACCCTAAGATTCCACTGCAGGGGGCTCGGGCTCAATTCCTGGTTGGGGAATCATTAATAAGATCCTTCGTGGTATGGCCAAAAATGAAAAAAGGAAATCATATCAGTTTTCATCGTGAACACAGTAAATATTGCTGTGTAGACAACCCACATAAAAGAAAGCTTTTTTCAAGTCTCAATAATTTTAAGAATGTAAAAGGGTCCTGGGGTCAATAATTTGGAGAATAATTGATACACAGCAGTGAAAATGAATAAACCCAACTACACACAGCAACTGGGCTTCCCTGGTGGTTCAGTGGTAAAGAACCCACCTGCCAATGCAGGAGACATGAGTTCCATCCCTGGGTCAGAAAGATCCCCTGGAGGAGGAAATGGCAACCCACTCTAGTATTCTTGCCTGGGAAATCCCATGGACAGAGGAGCCTGGCAGCCTACAGTCCAGGGGTCGCAAAGAGTTGGACACCACTTAACAACTAAACAACAACACACAACAACTGCATTACAATTATTTCAGAGATATCGTGTTAAGTGAAAGAACCAGACACTAAAGAGAACATAGTATGTGATTCCATGTTTATAACACCCCTAAACAGAAAAGACCAATCTGGGGTAAGAAAAGTCAGGAAAGTGGCCACCCCTGAAAGGACAGGCCATAGTCTATTCTTGACGTGGGTGTTAGTGACACACACCGTTGTGTTTGGTTCATGAAAATCCATTGAGCTGCTCACTTATGATTTTTGCAGGTTATACTTTAATGAAAAGTTAAGAAAAATTTTGAACAACTGGTACGGCAGGATGTTAACCAATCAAGGTGCCACTACTGCAAGATTATGTGCCAGGCTCTAACCCTTTAGTTACTGCTCTGGGGGAAGATATGGGGGGTCTAAAGGAGAAGTGGGAGTTGGGAGTGCTCAGCTAATCCTGAATGAACAATGGGTATACAGGCATGGGGCTTCCCTGGCAGCTCATGGTAAAGGACCCGCCTGCCAATGCAGGAGATGTGGGTTGGATCCCTGGGTTGGGAAGATCCCCTGGAGAAGCAAGTGACAACCCATTCCAGTATTCTTGCCTGGAGAATCCCACGGACAGAGGAGTCTGGCAGGCTACAGTCCTTGGGATTGCAAAGAGTTGGACACAACTTTAGTGACTAAACAACGATAAACAACAATACACAGGCGTACCTGAGAGACACTGCACATTTGATTCCAGACCAACACGATAAAGTGTATAGTGCAATAAAGTGAGTCACATGAATTTTGGGGTTTCTCAGTGCATATAAAAGTTACGTTTAGGACTTTCCTGGCAGTCCAGATAGATTGGCTTGACACAAGATTGCCGCAGACCTTCAAT
>SJYQ01000490.1:128640-153883 GCA_006410935.1 Redunca redunca | reverse complement strand
CCCCTGGAGAAGCAAATGGCAACCCACTCCAGTATTCTTGCCTGGAGAATCCCATGGACAGAGGAGCCTGGTGGGCTGCAGTCCACGGGGTCGCAAAGAGTCAGACACAACTGAGTGACTTCACTTTCACTTTCACTGTATAAAATGATGGCTGTTCACTAAACCTACCATGGTAATCTTTCCATGACATATAGAAGTCAAGTCACTATATTTAAGTACATCTTAAACATATATATTCTTATATATTGCTGTCTGTCAATAATATCTCAATAAACCTAGATCAGAAAAAAATACTGATGTAGAGTTTATGTCAGTGGATTCATAGTGTGCCAAATATTTTATGAATAAATATGTAATTATCTACTACACATATATTTAGTCGCTATCATTAAAATTTTTTCTGTTTTGTTATTATTATTATTATGTTTGGTTAACTCCCAGGACTGGTTATGTGATACCAAAAGAATTCTACTGTGCTTATCATGTATTTTAATGCCTATCATTAAAAAAAAAAAGCATACAAGCCAAAAAAAAAATGGTATCATTCCATTTTCTTCTGGCTCACATAGTTTCTGATCTACTTTTAAGATTTTCCCCTTATCCCTGGCTCAGAAGTTTGATTATTCTGTGCTTTGGTGTGGTTCCTTACATGTTTATTCTTTTTGAGCTTCTTTTGAATTTCTTGGATCTGTGGGCTTACCATCATCATCAGTCATAGAAATATTTTGGCTATTATTTCTTCAAATAGTTTTTCTACCTTTCTCACTTCTTCATTTCTAAGACTTAAATCTTAGACTGCTTGCCATTTATTTCTTGGGCACTCTCTCTGCTCAGTTTTCCTTTTGCCTTCCATGCTTCATTTTGGTCATTTTTCCTGTAGTCTCTAATTCACTATTAATCTGATCTGGTGAAATTTGCATTTCAGCTATTGTATTTTTTGCCTGTAGAAGTTCTAGATGGGTCTTTTTATGTTTTCCATTTGTTTCCTCACCATATTTATGTTTTCCTCTACGTTCTTTCACATATAGAGTATATTTATACTAGCTTATTCTGGTATTCTTTTTGCTAGTTATGTCAATTCTATAATTTTGGGGTCCATTTCTAATGATCAAATTTTCTCTTAGTTATAGATTACATTTTCCCACTTCTCTGTATTCTTGGCAATTTTAGATCGGATGCCAGACCTCATGAATTTTGTGCTGTTCACTTTTGAGTTCTGTTCTATTTCTTTAGAAAGTGTTGAACTTTCCTTTGTTACATAGTTATTTGCAATTAACTCAACCCTTCTAAGGTTTACTTTTATGCTTTATGAGAGTGGGTTCAGAGCAGCCTTTAGTATAGGGTTAGTGAGCCTTTCTACAAAGGTGACACCTTGCTGAATACTCTTCCTGATGTCTCATGCATTGTGAGATCACTCCACTCCCTCTGGTGATGACATGAATTACTCTTAAGACAATGTGAGCTCCAAAATTGTTTGGTCTACTTATTTCCTTATAGAATTTCAGGTCATGCGTGTATGGATTACTATTCAACCAAAAATATGAGAACCCCCATCGATATATTTCTGATGTGCTCTCTGTGCAATCACTTTCTTTTGACAGTTCTTTCATGTAAATTCAAGCTGTGCTGATCTCCCTGAACTCCTGTCTCACTTTCTCATCTCCAAGAGAATGTGCGCTCTATTTGGATTTCTCTTCCCTCCTCTGTGTCCTGGAAACCGCCTCTAGGCAATGATCTGGGAAAATCATAGTGTTCACTCCATTTGTTTCTCTTATTAAAGGAGCACTGCCCCCTGTTGCTTGTTGTCCCATGTCTGCAAACCATTGCTTTTATATAGTTGGTCCAACTTTCTAGTTGTTTTAGATTGAAGGGTAAATCTAGACCCAGTTATTACATTCTAGCTGAAAGTGGAAGTTCTCATCTAAACTTTTAGAGCAATACTTTATTACTTTTGGGGGGGTGTGTGTATGTAAAATACTTATACTTTCTCCTTTTAGCTAAATTCTATGTGTTTTAAAAAATATTTGAGTAAAAAAAACTCCAGAAATATAGCCAATATTACAAATTCCTATGTATACAGTAGAAATGAACATTAATGATTCACTTTCAAATCTTTTTTCCAAGCAATTATGTTAAATACATTGTAAATATATTTCCCTTGCAGGAGGTATTATTCTAAATGTTTTCGCATATACTGAATAATTTAATCCTCGCAACAATTCTATGATTTTAGTATAATGAATGACACCGATGACACTGTTGTGTAAATGAGGCTAATGAGTAATACATTAACTCATAATATTTAACAATGGCTAAATATTATGCTCAAGGTCATAAAACTAGTGAGTGGAGCTACAGGATATGAATTAATAACCAGTATACTATACCACTGCTCATAATTATTGAAATACAGAAGACACACAGATCAAGGGGAAATTCTCTGTCTTGATCCTCAATCCTATTTTCTTTATTCTTTACTCAGAGGCAAAACAAATGATGACATTCTTTATTCTTCCAGTCCATTTCTGATACTTTAACCTTCATTTACACATATTAATGAATGATAGGTAGTATTTCTGTGTTTTGAAAACTTACATACAATTTATCACATCCTACATGTATGACTTGCTTTTTAGTATTTTATTCTTGAAAACAATTTATATTGAAAAGTGTCTAATTGTGCTTCTGTTTACTTGGTTGTCTATGCTACATATCACTGAGACTATATAAACACTCCCCAAAGTTGCAAAGTCCATTCCGAGTAGTGAAACACATTAGGTAATCAGTGCCTGCTCTTTCTTGCCCTTCCCTTGAGCCCCTCCTCTCTTGCCCTGCTCTGCACTAGCTGCCCTCAGCCTCTGCTGAGCAGCTGTCCTCCACTCTCTTGCCTCCTTCTTGTGTAGGCTCTTCTGCTTCTTATATGTTGCGTGTTCCTTTTCTTTGTTTTGCTTCTTTTTGATGGAAAAGAAACAGTACACAGAAAATAGATTTCTTGAAACCATGCTTTCTACAATTATCTTTATTCTACTGTTTAGAGAGTTGGACTGTGAAGAAGGCTGAGCACCAAAGAACTGATGCTTTTGAACTGTGGTGTTGGAGAAGACTCTTGAGAGTCCCTTGGACTGCAAGGAAATCCAACCAGTCCATTCTGAAGGAGATCAGCCCTGGGATTTCTTTGGAAGGAATGATGCTAAAGCTGAAACTCCAGTACTTTGGCCACCTCTTGCGAAGAGTTGACTCACTGGAAAACACTCTGATGCTGGGAGGGATTGGGGGCAGGAGGAGAAGGGGACGACCAAGGATGAGATGGCTGGATGGCGTCACTGACTCGATGGATGTGGGTCTGAGTGAACTCCCGGAGTTGGTGATGGACGGGGAGGCCTGGCGTGCTGCGATTCATGGGGTCGCAAAGAGTCGGACATGACTGAGTGACTGAACTGAACTGAACTGTTTATTGCATACATGATTGATAATTTGTCTGAATACAAGTTCTAGACTGAAATAATTTCCCTTCTGATTTGTGAAGACAATGTTCTGTTGCATTCTAACCTCCTGTGGAACTGATTTTAGATAGAATATTTACCCCCGCCCCTGCCATGTAGCTTTTTGAGAGCTTTTCTTTTAGCCTTGATCTTCTAAGATTTCAAAACTTGTGTGAATTAGTATTGTTTTTGACAACTTTACTAGACACAAGTTGTGACTTTTTGATCTAGAAACTTCTATCCTTCATTTTGGGAAGTTTTAAAATATTACTTTTTTAAAATAGCTTTATCCTCTCTGCTTTTCTGTTCTCTCTTTTTGAATATTTTGTTGTTGAACCTCCTGGATTGATCTTACCTCTCCTGAAATTTTTTCTTTGTCTCTTGGTTCTATCAGTTCAATTCAGTTGCTCAGTCATGTTGACTCTGCCACCCCATGGACTACAGCACGCCAGGCTTCCCTGTCCATCACCAACTCCTGGGGCTTATTCAAACTCATGTCTATTGAGTCGGTGATGCCATCCAACCATCTCATCCTCTGTTGTCCCCTTCTCCTCCTGCCCTCAATCTTTCCCACCATCAGGGCCTTTTCAAATGAGTCAAGTGACCAAAGTATTGGAGTTTCAGCTTCAAAATCATCCTACCAATGAACACCCAGGACTGATCTCCTTTAGAATGGACTGGTTGCATCTCCTTGCAGTCCAAGGGACTCTCAAGAGTCTTCTCTAATACCACAGTTCAAAAGCATCAATTCTTCAGCACTCAGCTTCTATATTTTTGGACAAATCCTCAACTTTATCTCTCAATCTTTCCACTGATACTCTCTTACTTCACTTACTATGTTAACTGAGAAATTTTAGACCTTTTGATTATTCTCCATTCCTTTTTATAGCAACCTATTTTTTGCCTGTTCTTATATCATGAACATAATCTCCTCTTATTTCTATGAGAATATTGCAATTTAAAAAATTGTCTTCTTCTCTATTGGTTGTTTCCATCCACCCCACCCTGCTTTTTTNCTTTTTTTTTTTTTTTTTTTAATTTATTTGGTCTCCATTTTCATCCTGCAGGATTTCTTCAGAGGTCTTGATACACTTGGTTGACCCTTCATTTTTGAGAGTGGGTCAGTTAGGAAAGCTTGGTTGTAGGTGGTGCTTGTTGACTGGTGTGCATCAGTGTGGGGTGGTCAAGCAAGGAGGCTGCTCTTTCATTTGAAACTCTTAAAGTCAGTCAGTATCTATAGTTCTGTTTTTCTGGGCAGTTTCCCCAAAGAAAAGTCCACCAATTTCCTGTCTGAAATTTGTTCTTTTAGGATTATATCTTGGAATAAAGCAAGGAAAAGAAACTGGGAATCTCATTTTCACCAAATCTTGATTTTAGTTAGGCATCTGTTTTCCATTCTTTTGTTAGCTTGGTCTCCTTGAGTATGGAACTCCTTTGGCTTGGTTTCACCAAAGAATGAATCAGATATCTCATCCTGTTGTGGGGAAGAGTTGTTGCTTGGCTCTGTAATATGGGGGAAGAGTATTGGTGATCTCCTTTTCTCACTTCCATTTAGTCCATTTTTTCCAGTTCCAAGCCTTACTGCTGCCTTCCATAGCCCTTAGTGCTACAGAACATGAGACTTTCCGGTGTTTAGCACCAAGGCTTAACATTGGCATCCTCTTCTGTATACACTTGATGTTACACTGTCTCAGGTCTATTAATGCTTTTCTCCTTTTCTATATCATTCATCATCTGGTGTCATCGCTCATCTTCTATTCTCTTTGTCCTTGTGGGTTTATAGCATTTTTAATTCTTTATTCTCATTTTATTGGGATATTAGGAAGGAGAAGAGATAAATTTATGTGTTTGAACAGTCTTATTTAACTGAGAGTTGGAGTACCTGTTTCTACCCTTTAATTTGCAAACTTTTTTTCTCATTACCATACTACTTGAAAAAGCAGTTCGTTTTAATCACCATCTAAGCTTCCATTTTTCAGTGCTTCTGGGCTTCATGCAGGGGTACAAGCTCCAGTCCTTTGCCATCTTTTAGGCATTTTTCATTCATATTCTTTTACAGTATTAACATTCCAACCCCCAGAACCTTTTTCTTGTCCTGTTGCCCCGAGGGTACAGTGGGTCTCATGACTCTAGCCCACTGTACTTTCCACTTTGTTTTCATAGATATTTTGACCTTTAAAATGTTAATTTTTAAAATCTTTCTTTGAAACACACACATATACACACATTTCCCTCTGAAGTCTGGAGTACATAGGGCAGTTCTATTAAAATACCTTTATCTGATCACAAGCCCTTCCTGTGCAACTTTGACGAGAGGTCCCCTACTTGATGTGATTTCTTGTAATTTTCATCCTTCCATCTTAAATGCAAGTACTTTTGCTTTAGTTTTCTAATTTCTAGGCCCAGTGGATTCTCTTTAGTTCTTGTCTTAATTTCCTTGTTGCATTTAACATTTCAGTTTGCAACCTCCTAAATCTATCCTTTTAGCCTCTATGTGCTGTTTCCCCATCGTCCTGCATGTATCTCTGGCCAGTCCTCCTGTGACTCATTTGGAGCTCCCCTTTCCTCCATCAGCCACTGGAATATTGGTGATCCCTCAGGTCTCATGCAGATGACAGTACCCTTATGACAGAAAGCAAAGAAGAACCAAAGAGCCTCTTGATGAAAGTGAAAGAGGAGAGTGAAAACGTTGACTTAAAACTCAACATTCAAAAAACTAAGATCACGGCATCCTGTCCCATCCCTTCATGGCAAATAGATGGGGGAACAATGAAAACAGTGACAGACTTTATTTTCTTGGATTCCAAATCACTGCAGATGATGACTGCAGCCATGAAATTAAAAGATGCTTGCTCCTTGGAAGAATAACTATGACCAACCTAGACAACATATTAAAAAGCAGAGACATTACTTTGCCAACAATGGTCTGTCTAGTCAAAGCTATGGTTTTTCCATTAGTCATATATGGATGTGAGAGTTGGACTATAAAGAAAGCTGAGCACCAAAGAATTGATGCTTTTCAATTGTGGTGTTGAAGAAGACTCTTGAGAGTCCCTTGGACTGCAAGGAGATCCAACTAGTCAATCCTAAAGGAAATCAGTCCTGAATATTCATTGGATGATGCTAAAGCTGAAGCTCCAATGCTTTGGCCACTTGATGTGAAGAACTGACTCATTGGAAAAGACCCTAATGCTGGGAAAGATTGAAGGCAGGAGGAGTAGGGGATGACAGAGGATGAGATGGTTGGATGGCATCACCAACTCCGTGGACATGAGTTTTAGCAAGCTCCAGGTGTTGGTGATGAACAGGGAAGCTTGGTGTGCTGCAGTCTATGGGGTCACAAAGAGTGGACATGACTGAACAACTGAACTGAACCAAACCAGGTCTCAACACAAGCCCTATGCATTTCTCACTGTATATGCTTGCCCTGGTAGATCTCTTCTATACTTGTTTTAGTTACTGACCATATACTGATGGGCATGAAATCCTCATCTCTCACTCATACCTCCCTGACCCCTATGCCCAGATTTCAGCTCTATGACAATATCTTGCTAGATATCTATACCTGAAAGGTCCACAGGCATTTCAAATTTAAGATGACCAAGGATTAATATATCATTTTCCTTCTGAACCATGTTCCTGTTCTTGAATTTTTTTATTTCAATGAATGACCCCAACATTTACATGTTCACTCAAGCTAGAAACCTGGGGGGGCAATCTTGAATCCCTTCTTCTTACCCTACTTATTATAGTTATTGTTAGGTAAAAGACAAGGAAACCAAAAAAGTGTCTAACAGGCTTTTTAATGGCAAAGCGCTCCCGGGCGGGGTTCCCGGACCCAAGTGAGGCAGGTCGAGGAAGTCCGCACCTGGACTGTGTTGGGGGTGGCTTTTATACCTTCTTTGCGAGGGATGGTCAGGCTAGATGGATAGGGGTTCGGATAGGTCTCCAGGCCGGGGCATCGCGGGCTGACAGGTCCTTCTACGTGGCTGGGGTGGGGTGCCTTTAGCTGGCGAAGTGTGCTGTCATTGGTCCCCAGGATCTGGGAGGCTCCTTCCATTAGGGACATCCCGGGCCAGTGGGACGGAGAGGAGGGGCGGCCCATCATGGCCCCAGGGTCCGGCCTTACAGTTATGTCTTTGGTTAGCAAGGAACAGAGACATATTTAGTCTCAAGTAATGGGAGCTTATTTGGCCAGAAGTGGAGGTGGACTCTAATGATAATAAGTCAGGCCTCATAAGAAGTGCTCCAAAGTAGGTCTAGAAATCTCAAGATCTGCAGCTTGTAGAGCTTTCTGGCAAGTGTGATTTCAACATCTCTCCTGTACTCACCTCTGAAGGCTAATTTCCTTGTTCTCTCTTCCATCATGTATCTTTTCTCTCCATCATAGACTGTTCTCATGACTTTGGCTTGGCATGAACTCTCATGGTTCTAACTCTACTTCCTCCTTCATGTAACCTCTACTTGATCTTATTTGAGCCTCTGGTCTTACTGTTCACAGCCTGTTTTTCTCTATGTTCAATGTTTTAGATTCCTGGGATCAGGAATCAGATTGGCCCAGCTGGTCTTCTCACACTTAGCCACACTGCAGGGTCCTTATCAGACCATTGAAAGGCTTCCCTCATCACAGGTGCTCACCCTACTCCAAGCACCTGTAAAAGGAGAAGCCCGTTAATCTGATAAGAACTATGACCACTTAAGTCCATCCTCCAAATGATGTGTTACCCTTTGTAGGGGAAGCTGGCATAGAAGATACTGACTGACACGAATATATATTCCTTATTCAATATATCATCCAGCTCATCAAATTTATTTTCTGAACAGTTTTCAAACCTGTATCCTTCCCTCCATTCTTAATCTCAATGTTTTGGTTTAATTCCTCATCTTTCATCTGCCCTGTGGCAGCAGCTGAGTGCTCTTCTTCCTCATCTTTCTTCTCTAACTGGTGATAATACTAACTTTAAGCAATGAGCAATGGTATCTGCTATCTTTCATTAGGAGTAGACATCTGAGCCCTGGAGAAGGGAATGGCAACCCACTCCAGTATTCTTGCCTGGAGAACTCCAGGGACAGAGGAGCCTGGCCAACCACAGTGCCTGGGGTCACAAAGAGTGGGACATGGCTGAGCCACTGACACTTTCACTTTCTTTCAGATATTTGAACACGTTCTTGGTATCAGGAATGCCAGCAAATACTAGATGCAACAATGCTTTACCCCCACAGAAAAAAACGGAACGAGAGCCGAGCCTGTCTTGGGCCTCAGTCTCCAGTGGCCAGCAGGCCCCTCTCCGAGGCCAGTGCAGCCCAGCTGGCCCTTGCATACCCTTCTTGGAGAGAGCAGTGGGGTTGGCCAGGTGCCATATGCCACACATACTCAAGCAGAACAAAGGAACACACACTGAGTCGGAAACAGGGCAAGATTATCCCACACAAGGTGAGAGGTTCAGAACAAGTTGCGAGGGCTCCTTATTTTTAAGGAAGTGTTCCAGGCCCACGGCCCATTCTTAGGCAGCTGAGTGGGGGTCAAAAGTAGATATGCATGAGCCTGCCTTTCCCAACATGAAGTGTATTCAAAACATCTCTATATTTATTGCACACAATTTGTTACTTGTTCTTAACTAAATTAGTAGATGAATTCAACTTTTTATTTGTTCCTTAAAAGGAATCCAGAGACACTAACCAAATTAAGTTGTTTTTTTCCTTCCACATGATTAATTTTTCCTCCCGGAGGGTCAATGTTTCATCAGCCCTGTCTTGGATGATTGCAAAAGCCCCCTAATTATCTGCTGGGTCTCAGTCTCATCCCAAATCCAATCCATCTTATAGGTTTATTTTTCTAGAATGTATATCTGATTATTTTCCACTCTCCTATTGAAAAATTCAAGGGCCTTTTCAGAACTATCATCTGTCACTTCCTTCTGCCATACCCGACCCCTGAGCTGTACTTTGCCCTATAGTCTAACTGGGAGGTTTCCCTGTTTACGCTTCCTGCACTGGGCAACAGGCTGTCCTCTATAGAATGATGTTCCTACTCTGCCCATGCAGAACCCGCCACTCTAATTGAGGTTTTCATGCCCACCTCTGTCTGTCCATGTGATGTAATCTCATCATTTGAAATGTAAGGAATTTAGTTATTTCATATGGTATTTTTCTTACTTCTGCCAAGCTGTTGATTTAGCTATCAGAAGCTGGAGGGAAGGGATAGTTAAGGGACTTTGGGAATGTCATAAATACACATGCTGCTATATTTAAAATGGATAACCAACAAAGACCTATTGTAGAGCACATAGAACTCTGCTTACATACCAGCCTGGGTGGGATGGGGGTACGGGGGCATATGGATCCATGTATACGTATGGCTGAGTCCCTTCATTGTTTGCCTGAAACTGTCACAATATTGTTAATCGACTGTACCCTAATACAAAATGTCTTTGGTGTGAAAAAATAATAAAGTGCAAAAATAAAAAGAATACTGAGTCCAAGCTCGGAGCCACTATGACACAGCACCTCTAGGACAGGGTTGTGTTACGTTCATCTGTCTAGTCCCCTCTGCTGCACGCCTCTCTACCACGGAACCCAGCTCTGCACTGTGCCTGTGGGTGCAGCAGCAGCAGCCTTTTTCCAGAGCCCTTGGTTACCAGCCATCTGTGAAAGGAGTTTACAGAAATATCCAAAATAAAAATACTTAGTATAAATTTATTTTCAAGTCCATGTTTATTTTAAATCTTTGTCTAAGGAATTAATTTGGGGGTGATCTGAAGGCAAATAGGTGCACTGAAAGTGCACAATGGGGCTTCCCGGTGGTGCAGGCATAAGGAATCCATCTGCCAGGGCAGGAGACTCAAGAGGCACGGGTGTGATTCTTGGCTCAGGAAGGTCCCTGAAGAAGGAAATGGCAACCCACTCCAGTATTCTTGCCTGGAGAATCCCATGGACAGAGGAGCCTGGCGGGCTACAGGCTATATGAGGTCTCAAAGAGTCAGACGTGACTGAGAGGTTAAGCATGCATGCCAAGGGCACATTTGGACTGGTGCCACCTGGCAGGTGGTGGGGATGGTGTGTGGACGGGTGAATGGGATCAGGAACTTGAATCCCATGGCTTCTTATTAAGATCAGGCTGATTCCTCCCTGCCAGGCCAGTTAGATTTTTTTTTTCCCATTGAGGTGTAATAAACTGCACATATTTAAAGCATACAATTTGATAAATTTTAACATGAGATATATACATATATATATATATATATATATATATATATGTATACCTATGAAGCCATCACCACAATCAAGATAATGAACATAATTTTCACCCCCCAAAGTTTGATTATGCCCCTTGGTAATCCCTTCCAATTGACCTCCTTAACCTCCTTATTCTCTCCCCAGGCAAACAATGATCTTTTTGTCACTATAGATCAGCCGGCATTCTCTAGCATTGCCTATAAATGGGATACTATAGTACAGTGGTCTCCAACATTTTTGGCACCAGGGACCAGTTTTGAGGTGGGGGGATGATTCAGGCAGTAATATGAGTGATGGGGAGCGGCAGATGAAGTTTCCCTTGCTCAACCACTGCTCCCCTCCTGATGTGTGGCCCAGTTCCTAACTGACCAGGGACCAGACCGGGGTCAGAGATTTCCGCTATAGCATATAATCTTTTCTGGGGGGGGAAGAGGTCTGGCTTTTTTCATTCAATGAAACCATTTTGAGGTTCATCCATGTTGTTGCCTCCTTTTTTATTGCTGAGGAGCAGTGCCTTGCGTGGCTGTACCACAATTCATTCAATCATTCCCCTGTTGATGGATAGTTAGCTTCTTTTCAGGTTTGAGCCATCTCAAGTAAAGCTGCTATGTACATTCAGGTATAACGTTTTGTACTTTCATTTTCATTTTTCTGGGGTAAATATCTAGGAATGGAATGACTGGTGTACGAATGCATAAATGCTTAACTTTTACATTCTCATCAGCAGTGCATGTTAGTTCCAGTTGCTCCATATCCCCCCACACTTGGTATGGTCAGTCTTTTTTTCATTTTAACCATTCCAATAGGTGCATAGTGAGTCTAGATTTTGAACTTAAAATTTTTCAGTTTCCTGAGTCCCGTTTCAGATCTTTGAGGAGGGGGCTTGAGGTGTTGTATTTGTTAGAAAGAGAACCAGTTGATTGCCAGTTGGGGGAGCCACCACCCTGTACCACGCTGTCTCCAGGTTCTTTGAAGGGACTCAGACAAGGACCCTGACACAAGTGATGCAGGAAGGCAGTGAATGGAGTCAGAAAGAACCTTTTCTTCAAAGATGAAATGTGTCTAATTAGCTGAGCTTGTGTTAGATCAGTCATCATCTACCAGAGCTGAAGTGTCAGTTTAGAAAACTCCAATTAGAAGAGAAGCTTGACGTACCTCTTCTGGGCGATGTGCGCTTATGTTGCTGAAGCAAGTGATGCCATGCCAGGTGCTGCAATGAGGCTCAGTGGAACCAGCATCAGAATCTAAGGAAGAGTCAAGATGACACCACAGGCATTGATGGGAATGGAAATGGGTGCAGCCGCAGTGGAAACAGTAGGGAGAAGCCTCAAAAGATTAAAAACGGAACCGACATACGATCCAGCAATCCGAAGTCTGAGTATTTATCTGAAAATTGCTATCTCAAAAAGATATCTGCCCCTCATGTTCACTGCAGCATTGTTTGAGCTGTGCTTAGTCTCCCAGTCGCGTCCGATTCTCTGCAGCTCCATGGACTGCAGTCCACCGGGCTTCTTTGTCCTTGGGATTCTCCAGGTGAGAAGACTGGAGTGGGTTGCCATTTCCTCCTCCAGGCAGCATGATTCACAATAGCTAAAACACAGAAACATCCTGTGTCAATAGATGGAAGCATGGGTAAAGAAAGTGTGGGCTATAGATGTGCAGTGGGCTTCCCAGGTGGCTCATTGGTAAAGAATCTGCCTGCCAGTGCAGGATGCTTGGGTTTGATCCCTGGGTTGGGAAGATTCCCTGGAGGAGAAAATGGTAACCTACTCTAGTATTCTTGTCTGGAAAATCCCATGGACAGAGGAGCCTGGAAGGCTTTACTCCATGGGGTCGCAAAGAGTCAGACATGACTGAGCATACACAGGATATGTACACAATAGAATGTTATTTGTTGAAACCCCAATTTCATCATTTGTGAATTGGGATTTGGAGGCTTTGGTTAGATAATTTGTGTGAAATGGTTTGCAAATGGAAATGTTCTCTGTAAATACTGTATAAAGGAAAATAGAACTTCTTTTACTAAGGGCTTGCCCTGTGCTAGGAACTATGCATATGTTACCTATCATCCTCACTAGAATGTTTTAAAACACTTATCACTAACTCCATGTATAGATGAGTAAATTGACGTTCAGAGATTTTGAATCTGTTCAAGATCACACAGCAGGTAGGCAGTGGGGCCGGGAGTTGTGTATTGAGGGTATGTCTACACTGCCAGTTGGTTTGTTGTTTTTTTTTTTAAACTTAAGTATAATCGACTTACAATATTTTATTACTTTCAGGTGTCCATATAGTGATTCGTTATTTTTATATTATACAAAATAATCACCACAGTAAAGTCTGGTTTCTATCTGGCCTGGTTTCCAAATGACAAGATACCTCTAATTTTGGAGTCAGTGGATTACCTGTGTTCTTCAAATATTGGTCAGAAACAAATCTTTCATAAGAGCACACATTTTACACAGTATTGAGACAGAGGCCCAGTGAAATATTTACCATGGTATGGAAACTCTATGTCAAATCTTAGCCTTCCCCCAACATTGAGTAGAAAATTCCAAAGCTGTTTCTGAGCCAAAAACATTTTCAGGTAGCTTGATACAGGAGGAATATGAATCCAGCATCACAGGACCAGTGTATGTACCAGCTCTGTTATTGCCCAGACTTCTGAGATACAGCCTTCTAACCTGTAGAAAGGCTACCCTAGTCTTTCTAGTAGCAGAGATGTTACAGGGTTTAAATGAGAAAATTGAATGAAAACACCTGGCAGCTCTCTCTCTCCTTAAAAATTTAAAAATATTTTCCGCAAAGGAGAGCAGAAGAAGCTCCTCTATCATTTTATTTCAAGTTCTCGAGCCTCCAGCTGCCATATAATTTTTCCTTGTCCTGTGTAAACTACCCCAAAGCAATTTTTCCCAGCAGTGTGTGCAGGTAAGAAGATGGCAGCTTTTCTTAGTACAATCTTTTTTCTTTCTTTTGTTAGAAATTATAGCATTTTTATAATTTTATGAAGTATAACATTCACCCGCTACTCTAATTATAAAAGTTACACATAACAATAAAGCATTAAGAAAAGTAATTCTACTTTCCTGATGGGTCACGTTTTCGCTCTGTTTCCTCTAGGCTTTGTTTTTTTTGTTGTTGTTGTTGTTGCTGTTGCCTCATTCTTCTTGGGCTGCATAACAAAATCTTGCAGACTGAGTGGCTTAAAAACTTACAGTAATTTATTTTTTCACAGCTCCGGAGGCTGGAAGCTCAAGTGCAAGATGCCAGTAGGGTTGGAAAGAACTGTCCCCTTGGGTTGCAGATGATAACCTTCTCTCTGTCCTCACGGGGTCTCTCTTTGGTCCCTGCCTGCCTGTGCACAGAAGGTGGGGGGGATGGAGAGAGAAAGAGTGAGCTTTCTGGTGTCTCTTCTCATGAGGAACTGATCCTGCTGGATTTGAGCCCCACCCTTATAACCTCATTCAATCTTAATTGCTTTCTTAGAGACCCCATCTCCAAATATAGCCACACTGGGGTTTAGGTCTTTAGATATGATTATTTAAGGACACATTCAGCTCATTGCATATGTCATATTAAGTATGTTATCTAAAATAATAATAGTATGTAATATGTATAATATTCAATACCATTCTTTAACCATTAACATCATATGATTTTTCTTATGCCTTTAAAATTCTTGGAAAAACTTCCTATCATGCTTAATAGAAGTACCATAACATTATTTTCACTATACCTTTGTTGTTGAGTTTTAAAGTTAATTCAAATATTCCATTAATATAAATAACACTTTATACATAAATCTGTGGATATCTGATTATTTACTTCCAATTTTCTTTCTTTGAGAGATTTAATATAGGAAATTGTTTTTAGGTTGCTAAGTTTTCTTTCCTAAACATTTTTGTTATTAATTCCCAGTTTTATTATGTTGTCAGAGAATGTTGCTTACAAAACAAGGCATAAATTTAGGAACTTATTGACGATTTCTTTGTAGCTCAGTATCAACTTTGTAAATGTTTCACGGGCACATGAAAGGAAGGTGTATTTGGTGACTGACAGACACATCGTTTGATGTATTTCTATTAATTCCCTTCTATTAATTCTATTATTTAAAGCTTCTATGTCTTTACTCATTTTTTTCTTTTCCATATCTATCAAGAAATAGCTGATGCTTAGGTATTCAAAATTATGGTGTTTATCAATTTTTCTTCCAACAATTTTTGCTTTTTATAGCTTGATGCTGAATTACTTGATATATAAAAATTTATGACTATTATGTTTTAATTGTGGATTATAATTTTTATAAATAGAAAATGACATTTTATATTTTGTTGAATGCCTTTTGCTTGAAATAAAACCTTTTCAGAATTTAATATTGTCATTTCTGTGCTGCACTGTTTTGTACTCGCCTGAAAAATCTTTACTCATTCTTTTATTTCACACCATTTTTTTCTCTTTTGCTATATGTCTATTTCTTATAAGAAGCATGTAGTAAGATTTGAATTTGTGGCACAACTGGAGAATGTTTTTATTTTAATAGGGTAGTTAAACTCCTTACCTTTATTTTATGATTGATTGATTGATTTTTATATTTGCCATCTATTTTATGCTTTATATTTTTATGCCTCTTTGCTTTTTCTTTGTTTTCTATCTTAAGCTGTATGGAATATGTTTTATATGCTTTTGTGTTCTTCAGTGATTTGGAAATATGTCCTATTTTAAATTATGTTACTGCTTACCTTTAAGTACTAAAAATATTTAAATATGTACTTTAAAAAGTTTTTATTATGATAGCAAAGAAAAGACATAAAATATATGTTTAGTATTGTATAATTATTAAGTAAATAACTATGTAAATGCTATCTTTTGCTTTCAATCTTTCTATATCCTTGGGCTTCCCTGATAGCTCAGTTGATAAAGAATAATCTGCCTTCAATGTAGGAAACCCCGGTTTGATTCCTGGGTCAGGAAGATCCTCTGGAGAAGGGATAGGCTACCCACTCCTATATTCTTGGGCTTTCCTGGTGGCTCAGCTGGTAAAGGATCTGCCTGCAGTGCAGGAGACCTGGGTTCGATCCCTAGATTGGGAAGATCCCCTGGAGAAGGGAAAGGCTACCATTTCAGTATTCTGACCTGGAGAATTCCATGGATTATAGTCCATGGCATCACAAAGAGTTGGGCACAACTGAGTGACTTTCACTTTTATATATCCTTATGGTTTTGATATGCTTCTTGCAAGAATGATATAAAGTGAAGTCGCTCGGTCATGTCCGACTCTTTTCGACCCTGTAGACTGTAGCCTACCAGGCTCCTCTGTCCATGGGATTCTTCAGGCAAGAATACTGGAGTGGGTTGCCATTTCCTTCTCCAGGGGATCTTCCCAATCCAGGGATTGAACGTGGGTCTCCCGCATTGCAGGCAGACGCTTTAACCTCTGAGCCACCAGGGAAGGCTTCTTGCAAGAACGATATAGTGAAGCTTTTATTTTTTGCTAAATTTTGTATAAATTTTTGCATCTATATTCACCAGAGATATTGGCCTTTAATTTTCTTTTCTTTTATTTTCTTTTTTTTTTGTTCATAGTGTCCATCTGGTTTTGGTATCAGGATGATGGTGACCTCATGGAATATTTCTTCCTCTTCAATTTCTTGGAATAATTTGAGAAGTATATGTATTAGTTTTTTGGTGTGTGTGTGTGTGTGTTTTAATGCGCTTGCTAAAATTCCCCTGTAAAGCCATCTGGTCCTGGACTTTTGTTTGCTGAGAGTCTTTTTATTACAAATTCTATTTCATTACTAGTGACTGGTGTGAGCTATAGTGGTTCAGCTTCAAACAGAGGTCAGGGATGTTTCTGATGTGCTATATGTGTGAGCACCAGTAATGGCTGCTCTCACTTTGCTCAGATGCCGCCTGATCTGAACTACCTCTGTATCTCACAGACAAGTCCTTTCCCCACTGTGGAGCTGCTTTGTGAAACAAGCTGGGCTGGACCGTTCACTAGGTTCAGGCTATGGCACATGCTGGAGTGGTCTAACCTGGCTTGCCACCCGAGCAGTTTTCAATCTGTCCTCTCCGTGGTGCTTTGGGAGCAAGTCTGCCTGCCTTCCTCAGGAGTGAAGTACAGGCTTCCTACAGCCCCAATGGGGCTCATCTTCTCTATGTAAGACCTCATGGCCAGAGCTCCCAATAAGTGATCCCAACTGCTCATCTCCCCCCTGCCCACATAATCTCTCTTTTCATGAGTTGGCTTAGATGGCAAAGCATCTGCCTGCAATGCAGGAGACCTGGGTTCTATCCCTGGGTTGGGAAGATCCCCTGGAGAAGGAAATGGCAACCCACTCCAGTACTCATGCCTGGAAAATCCCAGGGACAGAGGAGCCTGGTAGGCAACAGTACGTGTGGTTGCAGAGTCGGACATGACTGAGCAACTTCACTTTCACTTTTTAAAAAAATGAATCTCCTCCTAGAAGCACAAGTCCGGATATGATCATATGATCACTTCTCTTCCCTTTGCACCTGACTCCCTGTGGATCTCTCTTACAGCCTCGATTGTATTGCAGTCTGACAGTTTTCAGTGAAAGTTTTTCTATATGTAGATGCATTTTTTATATTATTGTGGGAGAGGCTGATTTCCATGTCTTCTATTTTACCATCTTGATCTCCTCTCCAAAATGTAATGTATATACAAAAGATGCATAGGTCTTACGTGAAGTTTAATATCATTTGTCCATTATATCTACCCTTATGACCAACACCTAAGACAGGATGTAGAACATCTAAATTACTCCCCAAATTTCCTGGCACCCCTTTCAGTTTGATTTGCATCATTATGGCCAAGTAACCATCTTCTGGTTTCTTGTACATCACATAAATGGAAAGTATAGTATGTATCTTGATGTGCTTAGAGTCTCTCACTCAAACTGATGTTTCTGGGACTTCCCTGGTGGTTCAGTGGCTAAGACACCATGATCTCAATGCAGGGGGCCTGAGTTTAATCCCTAGTCAGGGAACTGATCCCACATGCTGTGAGTTCCCATGCCACAACTAAAGGTTCTGCATGCCACAACTAAGACCCAGCTGGCCTCTCCCTCACCAATAAAAAGGGATATTTCTGAGGTTTATCACCATTATTCCAGGTATCACTAGTTCACTCCATTTTATCAAAGTAGCATTCCTTTGTGTGAACTTACCACAATTTGTTTATCGAGTCTCCTGTCGAAGACAATTTTCCCCCCAGCTTTTTGGATTATTTGTTTTTAATTTGGAAGATTCAGTCCATTTATATTTAATGAAATTTCCAATATGCTTGCATTTTAATCTACCACCTTATTTCGTGGTTTTCATTGGTTTGAACTGTTTCTTTTACTCTCCTTTCTTGCATTTGTTTGGATTTATGGAGTTTTTTTTTTAAAGTAACTTTAAACTACTGCACAATTGCATTCATCTCACATGCTAGTAAAGTAATGCTCAAAATTCTCCAAGCCAAGCTTCAGCAATACGTGAACTGTGAACTTCCTGATGTTCAAGCTGGTTTTAGAAAAGGCAGAGGAACCAGAGATCAAATTGCCAACATCCGCTGGATCATGGAAAAAGCAAGAGAGTTCCAGAAAAACATCTATTTCTGCTTTATTGACTATGCCAAAGCCTTTGACTATGTGGATCACAATAGACTGTGGAAAATTCTTCAAGAGATGGGAATACCAGATCACCTGACCTGCCTCTTGAGAAATCTGTATGCAGGTCAGGAAGCAACAGTTAGAACTGGACATGGAACAAAAGACTGGTTCCAAATAGGAAAAGGAGTATGTCAAGGCTGCATATTGTCACCCTGCTTATTTAACTTCTATGCAGAGTACATCATGAGAAATGCTGGACTGGAAGAAACATAAGCTGGAATCAAGATTGCCGGGAAAATACCAATAACCTCAGATATGTAGATGACACTACCCTTATGGCAGAAAGCGAAGAGGAACTAAAAAGCCTCTTGATGAAAGTGCAAGAGGAGAGTGAAAAAGCTGGCTTAAAGCTCAACATTCAGAAAATGAAAATCATGGCATCTGGTCCCATCACTTCATGGGAAATAGNATATATATATATATATATATATATATATATATATATATAGGGACTTCCTTGGTGGCTCAGACAGTAAAGCATCTGCCTGCAATGTGAGAGACCTGGGTTCGATCCCTGGGTCGGGAAGGTCTCCTGGAGAAGGAAATGGCAACCTACTCCACACACACAATGAAATATTACTCAGCAACAAAAAGGATGACTTCAAGTTGGTTCTAGTGAGGTGACTGGACCTAGAGCCTATCATACAGAATGAAGTAAGTCAGAAATAGAAAAACAAATATCATATGTTGTTCTGTCACTCAGTCGTGTCTGACTCTTTGCACCCCCATAGACTGCAGAATGCCAGCCTTTCCTGTCCTTCACCATTTCCCAGAGCTTGCTCAAATTCATGTACATCAAGTCAGTGATGGTATCCAACCATCTCAGTCTCTGTCACCCATTTCTCCTCCTGCCTTCAAGCTTTCCCAGCATCAGTGGCTTTTCTAATGAGTTGATTGTTCACATCAAGTGGCCAAAGTATTAGAGCTTCAGCCTCAGTGTTGGTCTCCTTTAGGATTGAGTGGTTTGATCTCCTTGCAGTCCAAGGGACTCTCAAGAGTCTTCTCCAACACCACAGTTCTAAAGCATCAACGCTTTAGCGCTCAGCCTTCTTTTTGGTCCAACTCTCACATCCATACATGACTACTGGAAAAACCATAGCTTTGACTATACAAACTTTTGAAGGCAAAATGACGTCTCTACATTTTAACATGCTGCCTAGTTTTATCATACCTTTTCTTTCAAAGAGCAAGCATCTTTTAATTTCATGGCTGCAGTCACCATCTGCAGTAATTTTGGAGCCCAAGAAAATAATATCTATCACTGCTTCCATTGTTTCCCCATGTATTTGCCATGAAGTGGTGGGACTGGATGCCATGATCTTTGTTTTTTGAATGTTGAGTTTTAAGCCATCTTCTTCACTCTTCTCTTTCACGTTCATCAAGAGGCTCTTTAGTTCCTCTTCACTTTCTGCCACGGTGATGTCCATGTGTAGAGTCTTCTCTTGTGTTGTTGGAAGAGGGTGTTTGCTATGACCAGTGCGTTCTCTTGGCAGAACTCTATTAGCCTTTGCCCTGCTTCATTCTGTACTCCAAGGCCAAATTTGCCTGTTACTCCAGCTGTTTCTTGACTTCCTACTTTTGCATTCCAATCCCCTGTAATGAAAAGGACGTCTTTCTTGGCATGGTGCTGGAGTGGTGAGCAACGGCTGCCTGGCACTGGAACGGTTGAGAGGAAATACCCCACGTCCAAGGTCAGGAGTGGTGCCTGCACTTTGCTTGAACAGCTGAGAAGAGATACCCCACATCCAGGGTCAGGAGCAGCGGCTGTGCTTTGCTGGACTGGCCATGTGGAGATACCCCATGTCCAAGGTCAGAAAAACCCCAGTAAAATGGTAGGCACTGGAGAGGCTGTGAGGAGATACCCCAAGTCCAAGGGCAAAGCAGAAGCCCCAGCAAGATGGTGGGAGGGGCGAATTCATGTTTAGAATCAAACCTGGTTCCTGCCAGAGGTGCTGAGAGGGCTCAAGCAAACCTTGTGCTCACCAGGGCCCAGGGACCCCACAGAGACTGGGACAGAACTGTGTCTGAGCGTCTCCTGTGGAGGTCCAGGTCGGCAGTGGTCTGCAGCAGGGACAGGGGCTCTGGGTGTGGGTATGGCATAAGTCCTCTTGGAGGAGGTCGCCATTAACCCCACCTTAGAGCTGCCAGAACTTACATAGGACTGGGAAATAGACTCTTAGAGGGCACAACAGAACCGTGTGCACCAGGACCCAGGAGAAAGGAACAGTGACCCCACAGGAGACCTTCCTGTGGTGTCTGGGAGTCTCCGGTGAAGGCATGGGTCGGTGGTGGCCTGCTGCAGGGTTGGGGCCATGAACTGTAGCAGTACATGCCTGGGATCTTTTGAGGGAGGTCACCATTATCTTCATTACCTCCACCATAGTTTGGCCCCAGGTAAATAGCAGAGAGGGAACAGCTCTACCCATCAACAGAAAATTGGATTAAAGATATACTGAGCATGGCCCCGCCCATCAGAACAAGACCCAGAATCCCCCTCAGTCAGTCTGTCTCATCAGGAAGCTTTCATAAGCCTCTTATTCTTCTCCATCAGAGGGCAGACAGACTGAAAACCACCATCACAGAAAACTAACCAATCTAATCACATAGACCACAGCCTTGTCTAACTCAATGAAACTATGAGCCATGCCATGTGGGGCCACCCAAGACGGAAGAGTCATGGTGGAGAGTCCTGACAAAATGTGGTCCACTGGAGAAGGGAATGGCAAACCACTTCAGTATTCCTGCCTTGAGAGCTCTATGAACAGTATGAAAAGGCAAAAAGATAGGACACTGAAAGATGAACTCCCCAGGTCGGTAGGTGCCCAATATGCTACCAGAGATCAGTGGAGAAATTACTCCAGAAAGAATGAAGGGATGGAGCCAAAGAAAAAACAACATCCAGCTGTGGATGTGACTGGTGATGGAAGCAAGATCCTATGCTGTAAAGAGCAATATTGCATAGGAACCTGGAATTTTAGGTTCATGAATCAAGGCAAATTGGAAGTGGTCAAACAGGAGATGGCAAGAGTGACCATCGACATTTTAGGAATCAACAAACTAAAATGGACTGGAATAGGTGAATTTAACTCAGATGACCATTATATCTACTCCTGTGGGCAAGAATCTCTTAGAAGAAATGGAGTAGTCAACAAAAGAGTCCAAAATGCCGTACTTGTATGCAGACTCAAAAATGACAGAATGATCTCTGTTCGTTTCCAAGGCAAACCATTCGATATCACGGTAATCCAAGTCTATGCCCCAACCAGTAATGCTGAAGAAGCTGAAGTTGAAAGGTTCTAGGAAGACCTACAAGACCTTCTAGAATTAATACCCCCAAAAGTTTTCTGTATACAACTCTTTTGTCTCCTTAGGTAGGTTTATTCCTAAGTAAGTCTCCCTGGTGGCTCAGACTAAAGCGTCTGCCTACAATCCGGGAGACCTGGATTCAATTCCTGGGTCGGGAAGATCTCCTGGAGAAGGAAATGGCAACCCACTCCAGTATTCTTGCCTGGAAAATCCCATGGATGGAGGATCCTGGTAGGCTACAGTCCATATTCCTAAGTATTTTATTCTTTTTGTTGCAATGATGAAAGGGATTGATTTCTTAATTTCTCTTTCTGATTTTTCATTGTTAGTGTATAGGAATACAAGAGATTTCTGTGTATTGATTTTGTATCCTGTGACTTTACTATTTTCATTGATTAGTTCTAGTAACTTTCTGATAGTATCTTTAGGGTTTTCTGTGTATAGCATCATGTCATCTGCAAACAGTGAGAGTTTTACTACTTCTTTTCCAATCTGGATTCTTTTTATTTCTTTTTCTTCTCTGATCGCCATGGTTAGGACTTCCAAAACTGTCAAATAATAGTGGTGAGAGTAGGCACCCTTGTCTTTTTCCTGATCTTAGGGGAAATGCTTTCAGTTTTTCATCATTGAGAATAATGTTTGCCCTGGGTTTATTGTATAAGGCCTTTATTATGTTGAGGTTGGTTCCATCTATGCCAATTTTCTGGAGAGTTATTTTCATAAATGGGTGCTGAATTTTGTTAAAAGCTTTTTCTGCACCTATTGAAATTATTGTATGATTTTATCTTTTATTTGTTAATATGGTGTACCACATTGATTGCTTTGTATATATTGAAAAATCCTTGCATCCCTTGGATAAATCAAACTTGATCATGGTGTATGATTCTTTTAATGTGTTGTTGGATTCTGTTTGCTAGAACTTTGTTGAGGATTTTTCATCTATGTTCAGAAGTGATATTTGCCTGTAATTTTATTTTTTTGTGTGATGTCTTTGTATGGTTTTGGTATCAGGGTGATGGTGGCCTCATTTCTTTTTCGTTTTTTGCCAAGAAGAAATTTCTAGATGCGCATCTGCTTCCCTTCAATACAGTGAAGATTCTATTTTGACTTTTGAGTGCTTTTGTTGCTTTTGAAAAGTTGATCATCAGAGTGACTGTTGTTCCTTTGAAGTAATTCATCTTTTATGATTAAAAACATTTCATTTTTTTCTCTCATGTTCCTCAGTTTGTCTATGTTGGGACTAGGTATGGATTTCTTTTTATTCATCCTTTTCAATATTTGTTTGGTTCCTTAAATCTGTGTATTGGTGTCTTTCATTAACTCTGAAAAATTCTTAGCCATCATCCTTTCAAATATTGATACTCTTGTATTCTCGCTCCCTTTTCTTGAGGAAATTTTGCTTCATATTGTGAACTATTTCTTCTGCTCTATCCAGTTCACCAATTCTCTATTTAGCTATGACTGTCAGCTGTTATATCCATCCATTGTTTTTATTCTAAGAAGTTCCTAGACATCCTTTGTACTTTAAAATGTATGTGCTATAATATTTTATAGCTTCCTTGCTGAAATTTATTGTCAGTTCATTTCAGTTCAGTCGCTCAGTCGTGTCCGACTCTTTGTGACCCCATGAATCGCAGCACGCCAGGCCTCCCTGTCCATCACCACCTCCCGGAGTTCACTCAGACTCACGTCCATCGAGTCAGTGATGCCATCCAGCCGTCTCATCCTCTGTCATCCCCTTCTCCTCCTGCCCCCAATCCCTCCCAGCATCAGACTCTTTTCCAATGAGTCAACTCTTCACATGAGGTGGCCAAAGTACTGCAGTTTCAGCTTTAGCATCAGTCCTTGCAAAGAAATCCCAGGGCTGATCTCCTTCAGAATGGACTGGTTGGATCTCCTTGTAGTCCAAGGGACTCTCAAGAGTCTTCTCCAGCAGCACAGTTCAAAAGCATCAATTCTTCAGTGCTCAGCTTTCTTCACAGTCCAACTCTCACATCCATACATGACCACAGGAAAAACCATAGCCTCAACTAGATGGACCTTTGTTGGCAAAGATAACATTTATTTATTGGGATATAGTTGCTTTCCAATGTTGTGTCAGCTTCTGCTGTACAATGAAGTGAGTCAGCCACATGAATACACATATACCCTCCCTCTTTAGGTGCCCCACCCCCACCCCATCCCTCTACGTCACCACAGGGCGCTGAGCTGAGCTCCCTGCACTATACAGCAGGTTCCCACTAGCTATCTGTGTTACCTATGGCAGCACACGTTCGTCACTCCCAGTCTCCCAGTTCATCCCTTCCCCACTGTGGCCACCCATCCATCCTCTACGTCTGTTTCTCTGTTGTTGTCGTTTAGTTGCTCACTCTTAGTTTAGTTGTCAAACTCTTTTGTGACCCCAGGGACTGTAGCTTCCTGGACTCGTAGGTCCATGGGATTTCCCAGATAAGAATACTGGAGTGGGTTGCCATTCCATTCTCCAGGGGATCTTCCTGACCCAAGGATTGAACTTGCATCTCCTGCATTAGCAAGAGGGTTCTTTACCACTGAGCTACCAGGGAAGCCAATGTCTCTATTCCTGCCCTGCAAATAGGTTCATTTGTACCATTTTTCTAGATTCCACATATATACATCAATATATGATATTTGTTTTTCTTTATCTGACTTATTTCACTCTGTATGACAGACTGCAGGTCCATCCATGTTTCTACAACTGGCCCAATATCATTCCTACTTTAGATCTGATAGATAGAGTGCCTGATGAACTCTGGAATGAGGTTCGTGACACTGTACAGGAGACAGGGATCAAGACCATCCCCATGGAAAAGAAATGCAAAAAAAGCAAAATGGCTGTCTGAGGAGGCCTTACAAATAGCTGTGAAAAGAAGAGAAGTGAAAAGCAAAGGAGAAAAGGAAAGATATAAGCATCTGAATCAGAGTTCCGAAGAATGCAAGAAGAGATAAGAAAGCCTTCTTCATCAATCAATGCACAGAAATAGAGGAAGAGAACAGAATGGGAAAGACTAGAGATCTCTTCAAGAAAATTAGAGATACCAAGGGAACATTTCATGCAAAGATGGGCTCGATAAAGGACAGAAATGGTATGGACCTAACAGAAGCAGAAGATATTAAGAAGAGGTGGCAAGAATACACAGAAGATCTGTACAGAAAAGATCTTCACGACCCGGATAATCACGATGGTGTGATCACTCATCTAGAGCCAGACATCCTGGAATGTGAAGTCAAGTGGGCCTTAGAAAGCATCACTACAAACAAAGCTAGTGGAGGTGATGGAATTCCAGTGGAGCTATTTCAAATCCTGAACGTGATGCTGTGAAAGTGCTGCACTCAGTATGCCAACAAATTTGGAAAACTCAGCAGTGGCCACAGGACTGGAAAAGGTGAGTTTTCATTCCAATCCCAAAGAAAGGCAATGCCAAAGAATGCTCAAACTACCACACAATTGCCCTCATCTCACACGCTAGCAAAGTAATGCTCAAAATTCTCTAAGCCAGGCTTCAGCAATACGTGAACCGTGAA
>SJYQ01000490.1:83635-128499 GCA_006410935.1 Redunca redunca | reverse complement strand
AGGATGAGATGGCTGGATGGCATCACTGACTCGATGGACGTGAGTCTGAGTGAATTCTGGGAGGTGGTGATGGACAGGGAGGCCTGGCGTGCTGCGATTCATGGGGTCGCAAAGAGTCGGACACGACTGAGTGACTGAACTGAACTGAACATTGCATTGCATATCTGCATACCACATCTTTATCCATTCATCAGTGAACATTTAGATTGCTTCTATGTCCTGTCTTGTAAATAGTGCTGTGATGAACACTGGGGTGCATGTGTCTTTTTAAATTGTGATTTTCTTAGGGTTTATGCTTTGTTGTGGGATTGCTGGGGTTTTCAGTTTTTTTAAGGAACCTCCATATTTTTCTCCATAGAGAGTGAACATGTTAGTCACTCAGTCATGTCTGACTCTTTGTGACCCCCTGGCCAGTCCAAGGAATTCTCCAGGCAGGAATACTGGAATGGGTTGCCATTCTCTTCTCCAGGGGATCTTCCTGACCAAAGGACTGAAGCTGGGTGTCCTGTATTGCAGTAAAGGCTATATCAATTTACATTCCCACCAATAGTGCAGGAGGGTTCCCTTTTCTACACACACTCTCCAACATTTATTGTTTGTAGATTTATTGGTGATAGCCATTCTAACTGGGATGAGATATTTAAAAAACAGTCTTTTATTTCTTAAGTACAGTAAGGATAATTGAATTTTAATCTAGCTTGATAATCCCAGTGTCTAAATTTGAGGGCTCTGTCTCTGCTCTTTGCTCTTTGGTGGTTTTCACTCCTTTTATCTGTTTTATAATTTTTGGCTGTATGAATGTCATTGCCCTCATACATATTAATTTTAGAGATTGTTTGAAGCATAATATGAAAGTGCATTATTTAGAGAGGATTTATTTTTACTTCTGTGGCAGACCTAGGAGAACTACCAGTCTAGAACCATTTTAAATTCATGCCCTGAGGTGTTTTCCGCCCCCAACCCATTTATGTGAATTTCAGCTACAAATTTGCTCAAGAGCCCTCTGATTTGTAACTTCTCAGATAAGTTTTTGTTTTCACTTCTCCCCCATCTTCTGACCAGGACCAGAACAACCTTCCTACTGACAGTTTGGGATGGTAATTGTGAGGGGTTGGGACAGAGAGGGAGGTAGACTTCTACTAATTAACCCTTCTTGTGAAGATGCAGCCTTTTAGGAATCCCAGCTTTATGTATGGATAAACACTGCAGTTACACTTGCCCCTTTTGTCTAGCTAAGGCACTGACATTTGCTGTCAAAGGTGGAATTCAAGTTTGCAGAGACAGACAATGCCTGGCTTTTTCCAGTCTCTTACACTTTGGTCTAGCAACTTCTTGGTATGCTGTCAGAACTCCTCTGTTTTTAAAGACCCTTAATAAATATCTTTCCAGAATTGTTCTGTTGCTTCTAACAGGAGTGTTGGTCCAAATTTTCAGCCCATCATAAGCTCACAAGTAGAAGTCAATATGCATATTTTGAGGATAAAAATAGCAGACAAAATAATGTTTTTGACTATATACATGTAGGATAAAAAAAATTTGACAGACATTTTACATTTTTCTGCCATCACAATTCTATTTCCCCCTTCCCTCCCCACTTTTCCATCTGTTTTAATTAAACTGGAGTTTTATGGTACAGAATATTAGCTATAAAATATTTTTATTTTAAATTGTATCTTCTCTTTCAAAAATTATTTGACATTTGCATTTAATTTGCAATAATAGTTAGAGCAGTTATTTAGATTTGTCATTAGTAGACTTCAGTAGTCGGCACATAATTTTCCCCATTCTTAACTCAGTTGTATATCTTTTGAAAAGTAGTGAATAGACTGCATTTTAGAGAAGCTTTAGTTTACAACAAATTTGAGGGGTTGGTACAGAAGTGCCTCATACACTCTGTGTCCTCACCCATGCCTCCCCCAGAGTGGTACATTTGTTGTGATTGATGAACCTACATTGGGACACCATTATCAACCAAAGCCCATGGCTTACACCAGGGTTCACCCTTGGTGTTTCTCTTTGTATTGGTTTGGACAAATGTATGATGATGTGCGTCCACGACTATAGTATCATATAGATCACTTTCACCCCCCTAAAAATCCTCTATGTTATACTACCTCCTCCCTCTTTCTCCCTTAACCTCTGGCAATCACCGTGGCTTTTGTTTTTTAACTTTCTTCATACTTTCGCCTTTTCTAGAATGTCATGTAGTTGGAATCATACCATATGTAGCTTTTTCAGACTGGCTCCTTTCACTCAGTAATACACATTTACTACTTTCCTATGTCTTTCAATGGCTTGATAGTTCATTACTTTTTAGTGCTGAATAATATTCCATTGTCTGGATGTGATACAGTTTTTAATACATTCACCCACTGAAGGAGCATGTCAGTTGCTTCCAAGTTTGGGGAGTTATTAATAAAGCTGCTATAAACACCCATGTGCAAGTTTCTGTATGGACATATGTTTTTCAGTTCCTTTGGATAAATACCAAAGAGTGTGATTACTGGATCATATGGTAAGAGTATATTTAGTTTTGTAAGGAACTGTCAAACTGTCTTCCAGTGTGGCTGTCTCATTTTGTATTCTCACCAGCAATGAATGAAATTTCCCGTGGCTCTACATCCTCACCAGCATTTGCTGTTGTCAGTGTTCTGAATTTTGTCCATTCTAATAGGTGTCTAGTGGTATTTTGTATCTCCATGATGACATGTGTTATGGATCATCTTTTCATGTATTTATTTGTCATCTGAACTGTGGTGTTGGAGAAGACTCTTGAGAGTCCCTCGGACTGCAAGGAGATCCAACCAGTCCATTCTGAAGATCAGCCCTGGGATTTCTTTGGAAGGGATGATGCTAAAGCTGAAACTCCAGTACTCTGGCCACCTCATGCGAAGAGTTGACTCATTGGAAAAGAGTCTGATGCTGGGAGGGATTGGGGGCAGGAGGAGAAGGGGACGACAGAGGATGAGATGGCTGGATGGCATCACTGACTCGATGGACGTGAGTCTGAGTGAACTCTGGGAGTTGGTGATGGACAGGGAGGCCTGGCGTGCTGCGATTCATGGGGTCGCAAAGAGTCGGACACGACTGAGCGACTGAACTGAACTGTATATCTTCTTGGATGAAGTCTTTGGTCCATTTTTAAATGAAGTTGTTTCTTGTATTGAGTTTTAGAATTCTTTGTATACTTTGGATGTGTCCTTTGTAAGATGTATCTTTTTCAAGTATTTTCTCCCAGTCTGTGGCTTATCATCTCATTCTCTTGACATTGTCTTTTATAGAGCAGAAGTTTAATTTTAATGTAGTCCAGCTTATCAGTTATTTACTTTATGGATCATGTCTTTGGTATTTTATCTAGAGTTATTGACATACCCACGGTCATCTAGGTTTTCTTTTATGTTATCTTCTAGGAGTTTTATAGTTTTGCATTTTCCATCTAGGTCAATAGTCTGATTTGAGTTAATTTTTGTGAAAGGTATAAGGTTTGTGTCTAGATTTATATTTTTGTGTGTGGATATCCAGTTGTTCCAGCAGCATTTGTTGGAAAGGCTAAATACAGTCTACTGTATGGTCTTTGCTGCTTTGTTAAAGATCAGTTGACTATATGAATGGGGGTCTATTTTTGAGTTCTCTTTTTATTCTTTTGCCATTGCTACACTGTCTTGATTACTGTAGCTTTATAGTAAGTCTTAAAGTTGGGGAGTGTTAGTCCTCCAACTTTGTTTTTTTCCCTCAATATTGTGTTGGCTCTTCTAGTCATTTTCCTCTCCATATAAACTTTAGAATCAAAATAACTTGCTGGGATTTTGATTGGGATTGTGTTAAATCTATAGCTCAAGGAGGGAAGAACTGATCCCCCCCCCCCCCAACCACTCTGCCTCACATTCCTAGTGGCCCTTCTCCATTCCCTCTTACCTTTGAGGCAGTGGAATGAACATACTTTACAAAGACGATGTGATTCATGTCTGACTCTTTACAACCCTATGGACTGCAGCACACTAGGCTTCCCTCTCCTTTACTATCTCCTGGAGTTTGCTCACATTCATGTCCTTTGAGTCGATGATGCCATCCATCCATCTCATCTTCTGCTGTCGCCTTCTCCTCCTGCCCTCAATCTTTCCTAGCATTGGGGTCTTTTCCAGTGAATTGGCTCTTTGCATAAAGTGGCCATAGTATTGGAGTTTCAGCTTTAGCATCAGTCCTTCCAATGAATATTCAGGATTGATTTCTTTTAGGATTTACTGGTTTGATCTCCTTGCAGTCCAAGGGACTCTCAAGAGTCTTCTCTAGCAACACAGTTCAAAAACATCAATTCTTTGGTGCTCAGCTTTCTTTATGCTCCAGCTCTCACATCCGTACATGACTATTGGAAAAAACCATAGCTTTGACTATATGGATCTTTGTTGGCAAAGTGATGTCTCTGCTTTTTAACATGCCGACTGGGTCTGTCATAGCTTTTCTTCCAAGGAGCAAGCGTCTTTTGATTTCATGGATTCAGTCACCATCCGCAGTGATTTTGGAGGCCCAGAAAATAGCGGCTGATATCCTACCATCCCTGAATGCCAGAACTTCAGCCCAGAATCCAGAACCAAGAAACACCAATGTCTGGGTTTTGCACCAGGATGAGGCAGCCATGGAGTGTGGGTGTGTGTCCACATTTCACAGGATGGGTGGCTTGAGGATCAGGGAAGGATTTGATACATTGAATCCTAGGGAGCAGCAGAAAGCAGGACAGGCGGGGATTCTAAGCAAGTGTCAGCATCTAAGAACTGGGAGGTGGAAACCAGAAACCAGAGAGAAGCCTTGAGACGAGAGTGCAGGGAGAGGAGACCTCAGAGGAACTGTACGCTGGCAGGAACCGTGGTGTGCCAGGCTGATTTGGAGAGCAAGGAAGGCAAGCTAAACAGAAAGGGGCCCTTGAAAAACAGTCAAGACGGGAAGACAGTACCAGCTTGAGAAAACGCAGGGGGAGAAAAATGTGTGTAATGATTTAAACTGCATTTGCACCATGGCAGCATCTGCCTGAGAGCAGAGAGGGCTGTAATTGAAGTTCCAGAAGCATGGAGACATTTAGCGGAAGATTAAACTCAGGGAACATTGTATTTGTAGAAGGAACAAGGCAACTGGCCTGGGGGTGGGGACAGTGATGGGCCTCTGGCTCCCACCACTGAGTGGCAACCAACTAGCAGATATTTACTTTGTCCTCAAAGGCTGGGCTCTGCCTTAACCCCAAAGACAAACACCTTCCTCATAGTAACACCACATCGCAGCTCACAGGGGAGGAGGGGACACATCCGGTGGAGGACTTGTGTGTCCCACCTCTCCTGGGGGTCATCAGTTGTCTTTTGGGGCTGGGTTGCCTGCTGCTTCCTCTGACAAAAAAAGTAGCCCATGACCGCATGATGGGTGGATGAATGGGCAAGTGTTTATGAAGGCCACGAGGTTCCTGTGAGCTGTGGTGGACACTCATTAGTTGAGCAGCTGCCTCCCTCCCTGCTGTTCAGTCTGGGATGTCAGGCTATCCATGGCAGTAACCTGGCCTTTGCCTCATGTCTGCTTCCTCTGGAGCGGCAGGGCTCAGCCTCTCTCCTTTCTGGGTTGGGAGGGCAGTTGGTGAGGGCCTGGAAAAGCAAAGCGCTGGATTTTTTTTCATCCACAGGCCAGAAAGCAGAGAGAAATGGGGTAAGCTGTTGTTTGTGCTTTGGCTACCAGCCTATACCAGGCTTAGGGCTTCTCGTGATAGACCTTGATATCAACAAGGTGGTTTCCTTGATGCACAGACTCACATAAACCCACCAAGGTTCCTTGTGAGGTGGGACCTACATGGTACAGGCCAGAGCTTCTTTCTGTATCTGGGTTCTCTGGTGCCTGATCTCCCCTCTGCTTCTCCCAGGAGCACAGAGGCAACTGGAGCAGGCCTCAGCTGACACCCTCCTGGTTGGTACCCAGGGCAGCACAGAAGGTCCTGGTAGTGGGCTGGGCAGGGCTGCCAGTCTAAGACAGAGGTCTCCTGTGACAGCAGTGGGCAGCTGCCTCCTCTTCCCTCTTCTGTCCTCAGGGAGCTTACATTACCTGGTGCAGAAGAGGAAGTTAGGCAAGCCACCATCATAGGTTTATTTTGATTGCACAGAAGACTCTTCATTTGCACATAGTAGAGTAATACAAGCAATAGCCAAATGCATTGTAAGTATATTTTTCTTAAGATAGATATCTCCTGGTTTTAGATAGAAATCTGATCCATGAGGTCCCTGATGATCAGAAGGAACAGATGGGACCTTCCGCAAAGAGGGGCCTAGAAGGTTGTACTGTTTTCCACAGTCTCCCTTCTCTGCCTGCCACAATGCTTGTCATTCCTACAAAACCCATTCCCTTAGATTCGAGGAACCAATGCCACTTTAAAAAATGTAAATGTTGTCTGGGAAGGGCAACAGATTAAGCCATAATTTGCATTAGTTTACCTTAATTTATCAAGTTAGCACTAGTCTCCTATGAGTGCTTGGAAGAAATGGAGATGGGTTTTGACTAGGGTGAGGGAGAGGAGCAGAGGGGGCTGGCTGGCAAGTGTGGTCCCCCAACAGCAGAGATGGCCTGAGGGCACTGACTGCCAGGTTCCGGGTTGAAGTGGATGCAGAGTGAAGAGCAGGGAGCCCAGAGCCAACTTCAATGCAGGTGATGTTTCAGGGACCAGCCTATCAATCACACCCATGCAAGAAATGCTTTATGTGGTTGTCCCCTGATCTCCACGTCTGTTTAATCTCCTCTGCCAAAACCAAGTCTTATCTGTCTTTGCACCAGTTCTTCTGATTCTTTTCTGCACACAAGTAGCAATGTCTTTAAGCCAAGGCCCCAGTCATTTTTATTAAATTGCAGAATGGCTGGGTTGTTTTGTTGAATGCGGTTGAAATGAAGAGTGTAACCCAGGTTTCTGTGAATTCTACCAGATGGGGGAACAAATGGGCCATTTGCTTTTCATGAGTTCATGCTTCTGCCTGCTAGCGCAGTGCCCCCAGCCCAGCCCAGTGTCTCAGACAGGGTGGGTGGGAAGAGGAAGAGGCCACAGAGCAGCTCTTGGTTTCTTGGGCCCCCTATCTGCTCAGGGCTGGTGGGTAACCCAGCCTTTGTGACTTGGCAGTGTTTGCCCTTTCTTATCCTCCTTGGTAGGCAGATCTGTCCCCTGGGAAAGCTGTGGGTGCATTAAGAGTTGAGTAGCTTGAAGGCAATGGCACCCCACTCCAATACTCTTGCCTGGAGAATCCCATGGGCGGAGGAGCCTAGTGGACTACAGTCCATGGGGTCGCTAAGAGTCGGACATGACTCAGCGACTTCACTTTCACTTTTCACTTTCATGCATTGGAGAAGGCAATGGCAACCCACTCCAGTGTTCTTACCTGGAGAATCCCAGGGAAGGGGAGCCTGGTGGGCTGCCGTCTATGGGATCGCACAGAGTTGGACACGACTGAAGCAACTTAGCAGCAGCAGCAGCAGCTTCCAGGTAAAAAGACCTTGACCTCAACCTCTTCTCTTTTGATGTTCAATGTAATAAGAGCTTCTCTGATGCCCTCCACTGAGGTTGTTATACTGCAAATTTAAAAAGTCCTGAGGGAACTTGCTGTGAGGGTGGAGGGTTGGAGGACCTGGGCTCAACTCCCAGGACTTGGCAGCATCTCGAACTCCCTTCCACATCACCCCCACTTGACATCAACACTCTTCAACCCAAGCCAGGTCTGGTCCCCCTGCCTGGGCGTGGTGAAGAGGGGCGGAAAACCAGCGTGCATGAAACGGACACCGCTAAGCTCAAGTGGCTCCGTGCTCCTGCTACCTGGTCTTATTTATTAAGAATTTACTCTTCAAGTCTGTAAGATTCTTTCTGCCTATTGCTCACTCTTTCCTTAACGTCCAAACACTCTTCTCCATCTTGTTCACTGACAAAACCCACCTTTCAGTTTTCCAAGGAAACAGTAGAAGGAATCAGAGGAGAAGTGCATCTTTCCAGCACCAAATTCACGAACCTGCTTGCTTCTGAGAGACCTGAACTCAGCCCTGCATGGAGGCTTACCTCTGCCTTCTCCTGTAGCAAGGATGAGAAGTCCCTGCTTGATGGAGGTTGACATCTCCAGCTATAGTGTAGACCCCCTTCTCTCTTGCCCACCCAAGGATGCTGTGTTCTCCTTTATTCCTTCTCTCTTGTATGATTGATTAGCTCTTTTCTCCTGGCCTACAGACATGCTGTAATTCTCAGTCCAACAACAACCTGAGACAGTCCTGGCCTCTGTGTAACCCAGCTCCCTGTCCCCATCCCTGTCCATTTCTTACTTGTCTTGAGTGTATTTGTATCTCTGTTCATTTATGTTCTGTCACTGCTTTCTCTATGAAGTTAGACTTCCAGTGGCCCAGGTGCCTAAAAGAGTGTCTAGTATAAATGCTTACTAAAATGTCCTGAATAAATAATAAATATGTGAACATAAGAAAAGTAGAAAACTCCAAAATTTTGAGTACACCCTAACTGCAAGGGGATAGAGTCGAGTGTTCTGAGGGAATGCGAAAGGCAGGATGCCACATCACGACATTAACTACTAGGTAAAAACTATGGGTGCTGGCACCCTAATGGGTGGCAACCAGGTGGCTCTGCCTCAGGAATCAGAGGGCAAGGCAGTGGAAGTTGAACCAACGAGCAAGTGTAAGTGACCCCCCCAATAGATGTCTCCCCTTTACAGTGACTTCCAGCGCAGCTCTTCCCTAGCCCCCTGTTATCCTTTCCCGGGGGCTCTTCAGACCCAGGGGGCTCCTTGGACTCTCCTGAAGGTAGGGCTTCTGGCAGGTTGCCCCTACGAGTCACTAGATATTCCAAACAAACTGAAGGGCAGCAGTGCACTCAGCCTTGATGCATGCTAGAAGCTTGCAATGGCAACAGTCCAAGGCCCCTCCAAAGAAAAGTTGTTGTACCTGTAGTGACAACAGAGGAATGTTAGGTTAGACCTTCTCCAAGTGATAGCAAGGGTGTTCTGGCTTCTTGAAGGATGTTGGCATTTGTGTTTCCATTTTAAGTGTATGTATTTGGCCCTTTCCCGGTACATTCTTTGGAGTCCCAGGTTAGCAGAGAATAGTAAGACAACACATTATCCAGGTAAAAATGGTGGAAAAGTTGTAGAAGGCAGCGCCTCAAGACAGTGGGATGGTGCACAATGCTTCTCCCAACCCATAGGTTCTGGGCAGGTTAGGCCCAGGGCAGGAGATGACCTGAGGGAACTACAGATTCCCCGGGGAAAGAATTAGATGAGATCTGAGTTCTTTTGGCCTCCCATTTCAACAAGCCTACAAAATGATAATGGTGAGCATAGACCCATAGTCCCTGAGCCCTGTGAAGATGGGTAGAATGTTGGTCTCTTTATCATTGTAACATCCACCGCCATAGTATCTCACACATTGTAGGTGTTCAATAAATGTTTATCGATTTAATGAATGCAAGAAGTTATTCTAATACTGAATTCATAGACATGGAATAGGAATACAGTCACATGTAAAAATCTGCTTATTTTTTGTATAGGTGAAAAGACCTTAAGCTAAAAATATGCCCCTCTGGACTCTCTAGATCAGATTGGAGGGAGGGAGAAGAAGCATTCTTGTGAGCATCCCAGGCCTGTTGTCCCCTGAGCTGGGGTCTGGGGCAAGAGGAGGGAGATATAAGTATTATAACAACAACAGCCGGAACTCAAACTCTTTCTGGCTATAAAACTCCTTTGAAGTTCTAAGGGAAGCACGATCTGTATGCCCAGGAATAAGAACATATACACCAAAGAAATATGGATGGGCAGTAAAAAAAATATCAGCTGTGACCTTGTCATGAATTATAGAAACGAGAAAGTTTATATCTGTGCATATTTTTTGTCAAATATTTGATAACACTGTGTTGTGCTTAGTCGCTCAGAAAGAGTCGGACACGGCTCAGTAATCACTGATTTCCTTTATCTGCTCTTCTTCCTTTTCTCTACAACAATGTTCCTCAGCCCTGCCACTCGACATTTTGGGTCAGACAATTCTTCGTTAAGCTGCGGGAGGTTCTGTAGGCTTTTAAAAGCATCCCTGGCCACTACCCACTAGGTGCCTATAGCGCCCCCTAGTTGTGACACTCAGAACTGTCCTCAGACTTGAGAAAAACTGCCCGCAGCTGAGAAGCTCTGCTCTATTTTTTACCAGGAGGAGTGTTGGTCCTAGATAACTTGCCAGCCATGAGAGGACTATATTGCCGGGAGATCCTGGGCTTGAGGGCTTACAGTGACCTTCACCGGTGTCTCCAGCAACAGTTTCTTCTCATCTGGGTCTCCAGCTGTCTCACTGTGATTCCAGCTTCTTGAAAGTGCTTCTGCCTTTTGGTGATAGAATGCTGTTTTGATCAACTTTATTGATTTGGAGGATCAGATAGCCACCAGTTCATGATGGGCAACTCAGGCCACGTGGTTGCTTGCTGTTTCCTGGTTGACTGTTTAGTCTTTGCAGATGCCAAGTAACAAGCCAGGAATGGCTTCTCAGAAGAAGAGATGTCAGCAAGGAGGGCATGTCCTTGTTCCCATGTCTCGGAGGTCTGTGCTGTGATTCTCCTGTTGGGCTTCCAGAGGCCCCATAAAGCCTCCTGCTTTGCCACAGATGCTTAGAGCAAGGTTGGGTCTGGTGGATCAACCCCCCCCCCCCCATGGAAGGACAGCTTGTCCCTTGCCAGTCTGGTCTGGACCCACTCACAGCTCCTAGCCTTTCTGCTTCTTTGGTAAACGGGTCAGGGAAGCATGCCCGCTGCGATATGTTCAGCCTTCACAACCCAGAGAAGCTCAGGGTTATCACCTGTGGATAATTAGAGCAACAAAGAACTACACCCTCATCTGTTTCCCTCCTCACGGTCAAGGGCAGTGCCTCCTGGGAGCTGAGACTTTCTGTGGAAGTTTCTTCGGGGAGCTGTAGAATGCTAATCACTGCCTCAAAGGGAAAACTGGCAGGCAGAGCTCTGCTGGATATCTTTCCAATGCCTCATTCATGCTTCAATCAATTATTAGCGTTTGCTTTCTCCAAGTGGTTAATTAAGCACAGATATTGTATCTGTATGTTCCAGCGCCCAAGTTGTCACAGCACCTAATTTGCAGGAAAACATAGCTGGGTTCCCTCTTCCCAGCTTTCTGTGTGCAGTGAGTGATTCCTTGGCCACTCAGGGATACGCTTTTCTAAGTATTAAAATTGAACAAAAGTATAGATAAGAACCCTGTAGTCAACCTTCCTTGAAATCAGGGAATCCTTTACATCTCTCAGCATCCCTGAAGATGCCTAGAGGAGCCACATTAAACTAACTTTATAAGGAGAGAATGTGTTCCATTGTTGAGGAACTTCAGGTGTTAGATAGTTCTCAGTTGCCAGCTTATTCCCTCCTAAGTATTTTAGTTTCAATCAGTAAACCTTGGTTATTGTCTTAAGGTCCCAAGAGCTTACTTCCCAAAGATACATTTAACTGAAACTAAAAAAATCTTCCTTTAAAAAATAGAGCTCCTTATTAAAAACCAAAACACATAATGAAAAAAAAAAAACCAGATATCAAACAAAGCCCAATCATTGGAGCCTTGAGTAAGAAGTATCTTTTGATCCACCCTAAATTTTCCTGTTGTAATTTAAATCCTTTTGGATTGTGAACATAGCTTTGGAGCTTCTGGCCATTTATTATTTTCATTTGCAGATGAGAAACACTTGGTTCAGCAAGGTTAAGCAACTCATTCAAGTGTACACAGAAAGTCTTAGGGCTAGGATTTGAATCTTGTTCTGCTGGGAGACAGAGCCTACATGTTGTATATCATTTCACATTAGTGGGGAGCCTCTGACAGGTGAGATTCAATGAATGACTACTTACTGAAAATCAAAGAGAGAATCTTAGTTGTTTGAGCAAGTTTTCTTCTCCATTCTTAAATCAGAATTATATGAATCATCTGTATTTGCTAGAACAAAGAAACTCTCATTTTTAGCTGGTTCACTGAGTTTTCTCTCCATCTGACTTTCTCTTGCTTGTGACTTTTTTGTTGATGTTTGATGAAACCTTGCTCTAAGCTCAATCTTTTCCAAAGGCTTGTCTTTGAATTTATCAGCTAGAGTTCTTATAGGAACCAGCCCTATATCTTTGTTTCAAGGCCTTGGTTTGCACTGGACACAACCAGTTTCTAGAATGGGTGGGACCCTCCCAGATCAGTATTTAAAAAGCACATTCAGATCGCCCCTGACAAGGGCATCAAGAACTCACTCAGTATTTTTTTTTTTTTTTTAAGAACTCACTCAGTATTAAGTGTCTACACTGCTGTCTGTTGTTTAGTCGCTCAGTCATGTCCAGCTCTTTTGTGATCCTATGGACCATAGCCCGCCAGGCTCCTCTGTCCATGGGGATTCTCCAGGCAAGAATACTGGAATGGGTTGCCATTCCCTTCTCCAAGGGATCTTCCCGCCCCAGGAATTGAACCGGGGTCTCCTGCATTGCAGGGGATTCTGTACCAGCTGGGCTACCAGGGAAGCCCAAGTATCTACTTACTGTGTACCAAATATCATGGTACCATGTAGATTTCACATCAGTACAGAGTTGCAGCAAATACTTTTGGCAAATACATGGAGGCATAAATCACGTATTATAACTAACTTAAAAATAGAGCAAAAATAAATTTTTAATAAGTGGTTTTACCAGTCCATCAAATATCTCAGGCTCCAGAAGAATTCATTATTTCTGAAGGTCTCTTCAGAGATATATGTCAATATCTACATACCTCTAGAGATATGTAGCAACTGTCTGGGAACATCAGTAGCCTGAAAGAACAGTCTCATCACGCCTTGTTGAGTTTTATGAATGTCCATCCTCCTGCATGGTGACTTTGAGACCTCTCCCAGGGACCTGTGCTTTTATTGTCTGTGTGCATGAATTTGATGCTTCTTTAATAATCCATACATGTATGTGAGACCATCTGTTGAGCACTTGCTTACCTAGGTGCTTTTGACACGAATATACTTCATCTTTCCAGCATGCTCATGAACTGTGAAAGTGTCAGTCACTCAGTCCTGACTCTTTGCAATCCTGTGAACTGTAGCCCACCAAGCTCCTCTGTTCATGGGATTCTCCAGGCAAGAATACTGGAGTGGGTAGCCATTCCCTTCTCCAGGGGATCTTCCCAACCCAGGGATCAAACCAGGGTCTCCTGTATTTTCTCCTTTTATCAGATGAGGAAACTGAGGCACAGAGGTTAACTAATTTGCTAAGGTCACTTGATAAGTGGCAAGGCTGGATTCACCCCTGGGTTGGCTTAGCTCTTTTGTTCTCCTTCCTTCTTCCTTCTTTCATGCCTCTAAATGATTGATCGATTCCAGGAAACCCACGGTTGCCAGCTCTAGGCACTCACACTCACTCTCTAGTCATCAACAGCTGCACTTCTCCTGGGATGCTCTGGGGAAAGTGACTACATGGCACCGTCTCTCCTGGGCCACTGGGCTACGTGGGAGAAGTGGGGTTCAGAGCTGTGCTTTCTCTGGACAGAGACCCCCAGGGCTCTGCTGTGGGGGCAACTCTCCTACGGTTGGACATGCACTCCATTGTGACTGCAGTGAAAGCTACGAGATGTCTGCAGCCAGCTCAAGGCCAGTGGCCTCAGCTCAGGGCCTAGTTCTGACTTCGCCCCCAGAGAGGCAGGATCTGTGGGGAGGGGAGCGGTTGGAGAGAGGAGGAGTGGATCATGCTATTTCCTGCAGATTCTACTGCTCTCTCTTGTTTCCTACCCTCTCAGCTGAATGACATTTGGACCAGCTGCTCCCAAAAGGAGTCACTTTGGTGAAATGTCACAGGCTTCAGCATGAATGATCCTTCTCCATCCTTCACTTCTCTCCCTGCCGCCTCCCGTCCACCCCTCAAGTGCCTTTTTTATTCTGAGAGGACACTGCCTTGAAATTCAAGTGCAGGAAAAAGTAATTACATTTTCTCTTCAGGTCTGCCTCTCAAAAAAGCCTCCAAATCATCTCTGGCTGAAACACAGGGATTATTCCAGAGGGAAAGTGTTATTAGTCGCAGCTTGGCCCGCATCCTTCTCTGGGTTTCACTCCCCACTTTTCTCCCATGCTAAGGCCAATGGTGACAGCATGGTTGATTGCTGCTGTCTGCCTGCCTTCCTGGCCACCTTGGGAGGGCTGAGGCCATCTCCCAGTGGAGGTCAATCGTCTCGTTCAATGTCACCCAAGTAGTAAGTGGTGGGCTTACCTGGAGTCCCAGCAGGGACTCTGCAACTCCAGGGCTATGCTTGTAATAACTCTGCCATGTAATTGGCAGTGGCTATAATTGCAGAGCTAAAAATTGGGAAACGTTATCTGACAAAAGACGTGCTTTTCCTGATTTATTGCTTTTTTCAAACTTTTAATGTGAAAACCCATTTGAAGTTACCCAAATGAAATCACATGTTGTTATATGTTTAATATAATTACCATTGTCATAGGAATAAATTGTGTATGACTGGAATTATTCCAGGAAATCCAGCACACAGAGCTGTTATTTGGTGGAAATTACACTTGAGCAGAAGTTAGGAGTCCTAGATTCCAGTCCAGGTTTAGTCTTAACTAGTTGTGTGATCTTAGTTACTTTACGTCACCTCCCTGTGCCTTGTTTTTTAGGTTAGTGAAATGAGAATGTAAATGATGGGCCTTACATTGTTATACTTGACTCAGGGTTGAAATTTTGAAATGGGAACTGTGAGGCCTCTGTATTTATTTCTGTGTTGTGTGTATCTATATGTCTTGTAAATATATGGTATTACCAAAATAAGTTCATAAAAGAGCTCTATTTAATTGGCTTAAGTGAACTTAAGCACTTATACAAATACTCAGAAATATAATACTAGCTAGAATAAATTTTGAGTGGTGGTCCAATTCCTGGAAATCCCTTCCCCTTCCCCGAAATAGTTGGAATAATTCTCCTACTCATTAACCTATGAAATCATCCAGTCCATAAAAATAAACTACCCCATATTTTGAGGCCTCATGCCTTCTGAAATGGCCCACACTTTCTGCCAGTGTATTTATCTAAATAAATATACTTCTTAACTATCACTTTATCTCTCACTGAATTCTTTCTGTGATGAGATATCAAGAGCCTGTGCTTCTTTAAGTCCGGGCACCAGGTGTGTGAGTGCAATTAAAAGACTGTGGGTTCAAGTCCCAGTCTGAAGTGCACAGCTTCAAGAGGGCTGAATCAGCCAATGTCTCAGGACCTTCCTTGTGCTGGTGTTCATGACCTTGTAATTCTAGGTGCTGACTTCATTGTTTGAACAGTTAGCAATATATACATGAGATTCTAACTTTAGAAATGATTTGACTCCTCTTCTACTCTGACTTCCCTGGTGGCTCAGATGGTAAAGCATCTGCCTACAATGTGGGAGACCCAGGTTTGATCCCTGGGTTGGGAAGATCCTCTGGAGAAGGAAATGGCAACCCACTCCAGTACTCTTGCCTGGAAAATCCCATGGATGGAGGAGCGTTGTAGGCTACAGTCCATGGGGTCGCAAAGAGTCGGACACTCTGGGCGAATCTTGGCAACATATGAGTCCAGTCCTGTGCCATCTGGGGCCCTCTCTCATTCCCTGGGAAGTCTACTTTCTTTTTTGCCAGACTGAACTCGGGGAACTTATTTTTCTGTTTTTTTTTTTTTTTCCTGTAAAATGATCTCTTGGACTTGCCTCCCCGATCGTTCCTTGCCCTCCCTTCAGGCTAGATGCCCAGCTCCTCCTCAACCCCTCTGCCCACCCCCGGCCCCACTGCCCCCAGTCTCCTCCTGCAGCCCCCACACCTCGCCTCCAGCAGCGTCTCCCACTCTGTCTTCCGTATTTCAGTCTCTGCACTGGCTTCTTCCTCTCCATATAAAACACAGGCTTAGCTCTCCCCAAACTGAAAGGAGACAAACAGCCCCCAGCTCTGCAGTCTCTGCCACAGTTGATAAAATTCTCTCTATCCTCCTCAGGCTCCCTCTCCTTGCTGCCCGCTAAGCCCTTTAAGTTCCCTGCCCTTTCCACCGCTGAGCTGTCTTCTTGAAGAGAACCAGAGAGAGCCACTTCCCGAGGGCCGACAGCACTTCCCGTCACTCTCCCTGCCTTTCTGCAGCACTGTTGCTCCCGCCTTTCTGGAACGTCTCATCTGGCTTCAGGTGTCACTACACTATCCAATTCTGTCTCCTGCACTTGGGGAGGTTCTGACTTTGACTCCTATTCTCCTTTATCAGAGATTGAATCTAAACGTATTTAGCTTCCACTAAATCTCTTTGATATTTTTGACACCAAGTGTCCCTGGACATCTTTACTTGGGTGCTTGTCACCTTTCTCAACATGTTTGGGTTTTCCTAGTGACTCAGATGATAAAGAATCTGTCTGCAAGGTAGGAGACCTGGGATTGATCCCTCGTTGGGAAGATTCGCTGGAGAGGGGAATGGCAACCTACTCCAGTATTCTTGCCTAGAGAATTCCATGGGCAGAGGAGCCTGGAGGGCTACAGTCCATGGGGTCACAAAGAGTCCACAAGAGACTGGGCCAGACCTGCCTTTGCATGTCTGAGTGTCTCCTGCGGAGGCACAGGTCAGCAGTGACCTGCCGTGGGGACAGGGGCTCTGGCCACAGCAGCCCCGGGAGGCAGAGTGTGACATGAGTCCTCTGGGAGGAGGTCACCATTAGCTCCACTATAGCACTGCCAAACAGACGACCCACAGACTGCAGAAAAAGTATACCAAAGAAGTTCTCCTACTGTTGCAAAAGGCTTACAACAGATTTCCCAACCTGGAGATCTGGTAAAGGGACTGAGAAGCCCCAGGGAATTTGACTTGGAAGGCCAGTGGGATTTGATTACAAAACTTCCACAGGACTGGGGAGACAGGCTGTGAAGGGCACAAACTAGACCTTGTGTGCACCAGGACCCGGGAGAAAGGCCCAGGGACCCCTCAAGAGACTGAGCCAGATTTGCCTGTGAGTGTTTGGGAGTCTCTGGTGGTGGTGTGGGTTGACAGTGGCCTATCGAAGGGTCAGGGGCAGTGACTGCAACAGTCCTGGGAGCCACAGCATGCGGGCATAAGTCCTTTTGAAAGAGGTCGCCCTTGGCGCCATTATCCCTACCATAGTTTGGCCTCAGGCCAAACTACAGGGGGAAGCACAGCCCCACCCACAAACAGAAAATTGGATTAAAGATTTACTGAGCTTGGCCCCGCCCACCAGAGCAAGACTCAGTTTCCCCCACAGCCAGTTCCTCCCATCAGGAAGTTTTTACAAGCCTCTTATCCTCATCCACCAGAAGGCAGACAGAATGAAAACCACAATCACAGGAAACTAACCAAACTGATCGCATGGATCACAGCCTAATCTAACTCAATGAAACTATGAGCCTTGCCATGTAGGGCCACCCAGGATGGATGGGTCATGGTGGAGAGTTCTGACAAAACGTGGTCCACTGGAGAAGGGAATGGAAAACCACTTCAGCATTCTTGCCTTGAGAACCTCATGAACAGTATGAAAAGGCAAAAAGATACGACACTGAAAGATGAACTCCCCAGGCCGGTAGGTGCCCAATATGCTACTGGAGAAGAGTGGTCCAGAAGGAATGAAGAGGCTGAGCCAAAGTGGACACAATGCCCAGTTGTGGATGTGTCTGGTGGTGAAAGTAAAGTCTGAAACTGTAAAGAACAGTATTGCATAGGAGCCTGGAATGTTAGGTCCATGAATCAAGGTTGCAAAGAGTTGGTCACGACTGAGTGACTAACATTTTCACTTTCAGCCAGTGAAACTTGGAAGAAAGTGGTGTCACCCAAATCTTTTGGAATTGACCATCCTTGGTCAAAAGCATGCTTCTTATCTGGATTTCCCATGGCTGTTGATTCAGTTGCTGCTGCTGCTGCTAAGTTGCTTCAGTTGTGTCCAACTCTGTGTGACCCCACAGACAGCAGCCCACCAGGCTCCTCCATCCACAGAATTCTCTAAGCAAGAGTACTGGAGTAGGTTCCCATTTCCTTCTCCATGATTCAGTTGAGTGGGTTTGAAATCTAGTCAGTGTCTCTCCTTGCTCTTATCTTTTACATCTTCTCATTCATCAGTCACTAAGGCTGCTCTGCTTCTTGTCAGAAAGTCCCCCAAATGTGTGGCCTCTTCAGGCAAAGAATCCCTTTCCTAGTTTTTAGTTTTCTGAGTCTCTAACTCCTCCTATTTTCCTACATGCCAATCGTCTTTCTAAAATATCACTTGGCATATTTCACTGTCTTCTGGTCCCTGCATTCCCAATCCCTAAACAAGCTTTCCAAGCTTCTCAGAATAACACTTAAAACTCTCAGGTTGATGTTCAAAGGCACCCAAACTTTGGCCATAGTTTATTCCCCTCTATGACAAACCTAGACAGGATATTAGAAATCAGAGACATTACTTTGCCAACAAAGGTCTACATATTCAAAGCTATGGTTTTTCCAGTAGTCATGTATGGATATGATAGTTGGACCATAAAGAGGCTAAGCACTGAAGATTTGATGCTTTTGAATTGTGGTGTGCAGAAGACTCCTTTGGAATGCAAGGAGGTCAAACCAGTCAATCCCAAAGGAAATCAACCCTGAAAATTCATCGGAGGGACTGATGCTGAAGCTCCAAGACTTTGGCCACCTGATGCAAAGAGCCGATTCATTGGAAAAGACCTTGATGCTGGGAAAGACTGAGGGCGGGAGAGATGGGGGCGACAGAGAATGAGATGGTTGGTTAGCATCATCAACTCAGTGGACATGAATCTGAGCAAACTCCAGGAAAGAGTGATGGGCAGGGAAGCCTGGAGTGCTTCCTGGGGTCGCAAAGAGTGGGACATGATTTAGCAGCTGAACAGCCTCTCCTATGCATCCTCCTCTCCTTAGACGAAGTGTGTATTCTTTGCCTCTCTGTGTATCCACAGCTTGCTCCTCCTCGATCCCATGTGCTTGGGCCTCCATGAGACAATTTCCTCATCTACAAAATGGTAATAATACCTCCTCTGATTTCCTTAGGGTGTTATGAGGATAAAATTCACTTATCAATAAATATTTATTGGAGAGGTAAATGTTTTCTAAATATTATGGGCCAGGTTCTGGCAGTTTATGAAGATAAGTTCTGTTCCCTCCTTTGAGTTGCTCACATAATCAGGGAATTGTATACATAAAGCCCCCCCAGTATCAGTAGGGTGGGTGGAGCAAGGGTTGGCTGGCTGGCATGTCCTGTGGGCCCAGCCTGGCCCTGTCCCTGGTCCTGACACCTGCTAAAGGACCTTCTACATCACCCTTCAGTGATGACTCCCTGTCTTCCTCCATCCCTGCAGGGCCCAACTCTCCCTAATGTAAAAATGAATGATAATGGATGCTAATTTAATGTGTTGCTTCTTCCAGGTGACATATTTACATTTTAATAGACAATGCAAAGGAGGATTTTTTAAGCTCTGTGGCAGGTGGGTGGGGACATATTTTGAGTTAGGGAGGATTTGGGAGGCCTCCAATCACACTGTGTAGGCACCAGCACCAACTAATTCTTCTCATGGGATTGGCTCCACTCTAGAGTCCAGAGACGAGGATCCCTCCCCAGGCTGTGTCGCCTCCACAGGCTCTCTGAGTATCTGGAGGGTCGGAGTCTCGGTTCAGTGACAGATGAGACATCTGTTCCATGATGGGCTATTACCAACAATTCATTACTGCAAAATGGACTTGCCCTCATTAGCCCAGGAGCTCTGAGTTTAATGTGGCATTCTGCAATCACACAGGTTCTGCTGCACACAGTGAAGGCGTGCAGCACATTTTATAGAGCCAGGAAACCTGAACTTCAGAAAACAATAGAGATTTAGCATGCCTCTTGAATTAGTTGACATATTTACTCTTCATGAATACGCCTATTTTGTAGACACACACTGTAGTTTACAGCCTCATTATTAGAAATTAATTCACTCCACTGCTCTGCCCAAGGACATCGTTCGCCTTGGGGAACAGTGTTGCCCTTATCATCCTGGTGCTTGCTGTAGGTGAATAGGTTTCTGAAGTTCTGGCATGGGAATATTTCCCTTGGGCAGCTGTGGGGATGGGGTCGGGTCTTTTGTCTCTGCTGGCCCTTCACCTCAGTGAAATTTGCACGTTCTTCATTGGCCATTTCGGGAAGGTTTCTTTTTACCTTAGTAATGCCTTCCAGCAAAATCACGGTCATATAGCCACACTGTGGCAGGGAGGGGAGTGAATTATCCAGAACCAGTAATCAGTTCAAATAATGTGTGACAGACACGGTGTCAGTTTCCTAAACTTGGATTTTATAGGCACTGCTGTTGATGCGTGAACTCCCTGCCTGGGCTCAGCTTATCCTCAGAAATTACACAGCCACTTGTCACACTCCCACAAAATGATAGCTCCTCTTTCAGGTTTCTTTTTCCTCAATAGCTCAAGGATCTCTAAGGTACCTTCTAGATAGGAATTTCTGTGTTACCAAATTACCAATCATAAAATGGGAAACTCTTTAAAACCCAATTCCAGACCTTCTGCCTCATTCGGGGTGGTGATGGTGGATGAGGGGGAGACTATTTTGGGGCCAAAGCATGGTCAATTACCTTATTTTTTTCCCTGAGAAGTTAAACTTGGTACCTCATTTTTCTCACTCCTATGTCTCACAAATATACACTAGCCTGTCCCCCAGTCTCAAAAGTACTTATTCACTTAACCATCCATTCCTTTCACCAATATTTGTGGAATATTCATTATGTGCAAAGCATCGTTAGGTTCTTCGACTGTGCTGGGCATGGGTTCCCAAGAGATTGCTTGACCCCAGCACAGGGATACGTGTGCTGTGCTCACTCATGTCCCACTCTTTGCAACCCCAGGGACTGTATGTAGCTCACCAGACTCCTCTGTCCATGGAATTTTCCAGGCAAGAATACTGGAGTGGGTGGCCATTTCCTTCTCCAGGGGATCTTCCTGACCCAGGGATCAAACTGGAGTCTCTTGCGTCTCCTGCATTGGCAGATGGATTCTTTACTACTAAGCCACCTGGGAAACCCTCCAGCACAGATAAAATACAATTAAATGTATTAAGCAGTTGTTGAATATTTGCAGTGGATCAGGCCTTGGGGTGACAGGAAACCCAGACCCTCCCTGAAACGTACACACTACATTCCTGCAGGCCATAAGACACATGTTTTCTGGTATGATGTTCCTTCATCCACACAACCTGCTTTTTACCTGCTCAGATCAGATGATTGAGAGTTCCAGTCCTATCATAGCTGCCAAAACCATTGACTTGGGGAAAAAAAAAAAGCACAGCCTAAAACTTGAGGGTTTTGTTTCATTACTGAGGACTTAACACCTGGGATACAGCATCTCCGGTAACTCTGAGAGACTGCTCCAAGGAGGGAAGGGAGGGTGTGGGGAGCCGGGGTATGTAGGAATTTTGGGAACTAAGACCAGGTAGTCAGAACATCAGGGATTACTGTTAATTAAAGAAAACCAGAAATCTCAAGGAATGTAGTGCTTTTCTGTGTATGAGAAGATGCAAGGGTCAGGGCTCACTGAAATCATTCCTTTGATGCGCACCTCAGCTATCTGGGGCCAGTATCCTGTGTTTCCTCATCCTGAGTTTCCTCAGAGTGTACCACTGGGGGGTGGCTGTAGTGCCTGATGATTTGACTTCCACCTGGAGATGATATTATCATTAGGATTCTCCTCTTAGGTCCTTAAATAATTCCCCATATGTGTTGTTGGTCAGTCCCTATGTCATGTCTAACTCTTTGCACCCCCATGAACTACAGCATGCCAGGTCCATATGAATTGTTTGGAAATACAGGGAGAGTGTTTTTATGTTCCAGGAGTACCTTCTTATTTACTGCCTTAAGCTTATTCCCCCCACCCCACCAACTATTATTCATTTCTCCATGATCATACTTGTGGCAATGGACAATCAAGGGTCCTGTCTAATTTTCGTTTACTCAGAAGAAGAGGTTGTGTGACTTGAAAGTGAAGTGAAAGTGTTAATTGCTCAGTTGTGCCTGACTCTTTGCAACCCCATAGACTGTAGCCTGCCAGGCTTCTCTGTTCTTGGAATTCTGGACCTTGAACACTAGAGTGGGTAATCATTCCCTTCTTCAGGGGATCTTCCCAAGCCAGGGATCAAACCTGGGTCTCCTGCATTGCAGGCAGATTCTTTACCACCTGAGCCACTAGGGAAGCCCTTGTGTGACTTGGGGCAAGTTTTTATCCATTTTTGAATATTATGAATAATGCTGCTATGAACATTCATGTAGAAGGTTTTGTGTGGACATATGTTTTCATTTTCCTTGGGTTTATACCTAGGAGTGGGATTGCTGGGTCATATGCTAAATCTATATTTACCTTACTGTGAAACTGCCAGACTGCTTTCCAAAGGAACTGTACCATTTCATATTTCCACCAGCAATGTTGAAGCATTCTATTTTTTCCACATCCTTACATACTGTTATATTTATCTTTTTGATCATAGCCACCCTATTGGGTTTGAAGTGGCATCTCATCTGGGTTTTAGTTTGCATTTCTTTTATGACAAACGACATTGAACATCTTTTCATGTGCCATTTTATTGGCCATTTTTATATCTTCTTTGGAAAAAGATCCTTTGCCTATTTTTAAATTGAGTTGTCTTTTAAACTATTAAGCTGTAATGAGTTTATATACTCTAGATACAAGTCCATTATCAGATACATATTTATAAATATGTTTTCCCACTCTGTAGGTTAGACAAGTTTTTAAACTTTTCTGAGCCACACTTTCCTCATTTGTGAACTTGAAATAATAATGGCTGTTTTAGTTGTTTAGTAGCTGAGTCATGTCTGACTCTTTGCGACTCCATGGACTGCATGCAGCACTCCAGGCTCCTCTGTCCTCCACCATCTCCTGGAGTCTGCTCAAATTCACGTCCAATGAGTTGGTGATGCTATCCAACCATCTCATCTTCTGCTGCCCCTTCTCCTTTCCCCTTTAATCTTTCCCAGCATGAGGGTCTTATTCAATGAGTCAGCTCTTTGTATCAGGTGGCTTAAGTATCAACTTGAGATAAGAATGGTATCTAGACCTTAAAGTAGGATTAAATGAAATAATAGATGAAAAGCACTTAACACAAGGTCTGAAACACAGCAAACCCTAGTACACGTGAGCTATTTTATTGTATTTTTTAATTTCTTCAGGTCAAGGGCCTTAGTTACATAATTCTACTTTATCTTGGAGGCTCCTGGCATATGAAATAAACCTTAGTTTCAGGCAGAAGCCTTCCAGTAAAGAACAGCATAATGACAAGCATCAGGGTCATAGTGGCTGCCCTGTCTTGAGGGGTTTCCTGCTTACCAGCCCTGCGTCTCGGGCTCCTTAAGCTGGGAGGGGGAGGGCTTTAGTAACAACAGCAGCCACTGACCCTGGCCCGTTTCCTCTGCTGACGCGTGGACTACAGCTGGGTCAGCTGAGAGTCGAGGACCACAAGGCAATGGACATTAGGTAGCCCCTGCGGGATCAGGACTTGGCCTGAAGAAGTCAGAGGCCAGAACCTGGGGCTGGTCCGGCATGTTCTGAACTAGAACCTAGGAAAGCAGTTCACTTGAAAGTTGTCATCATCTGTTAGTAGTGGAAACTTGAAGAAAGGGAAAAACATGTTCCCGATGAGAATTTTGCCAGCACCGTTAGTTGACAAACCATGGCTCAAACTGTGCCGGAGACTTGCCAGGAGACCGGACGAGACAGAGGAAAAATTACACCATTGCCATGAGTATGATATTTGGAAAACAAATGCATATGTGGTTTCAGAGTTGGTGAATGTTGGATTTTTTTTTTTTTTTTCTTACAAGAAGGTGTTAAACCAAAGCCGGGCAAAACAACAACCCTCCCGGCATGGTCCTCAGATTCTCTCAATCTACTGATGCTGAAATTCCTTACAAACTCTACAAAATGTGAATGCCCCATATCTTTGTCAGTCTTTCCTGTCCTCTTCTAGGCCTCTCTTGCCATTAAATATTTAGTTCTCACCCTGGGAAATGTGCTGGCGAGAAGGAAGGATGAAACATGATCTTTGCCCTTAAAAGCATCAGAGCTTAGGAACCCTAGAAAGCAGAGCCGGAGGCAAAAGCCTGCTAACATTTTACTGGAGGGTTAAAAAAGCAAGGAAGTGGGAGTGAAGAAGAAAGGGAGAGCCAGGCAGCGAAGGAAGAAGAAGAAACACAAGGGTATGTTACCAGGCTGACCCCTGCTTTATACAAAGCTCCGATATCTGCCCAGTCTCTGACCCCATCTTCAGAGAGACCATGGGAGCTGCTAAATTTCAGGTCAGTTTGTGGACGGGAAAATGGGCATGGAGAAAGGGTGCTTTCCAGCTTTTATTCCCTTTCACCAGACTTTGCCCTGAGGAATGAACTAGTTTGCAGGACACGGTTCTTCCGGGGCCAGCATGGAAGCCAGGTCACACCACACAAGATGGGAAGGGGGTCGTCTGGGAAGGGGGTCATCTGGGAAAGGCAGCTGAGTGCTGGTGGGTGGAGCCACACACAGTCAATGGCTGGCATGGAGCACGTGGGCAAGTGTCCTGAGACACGTGGGGCTGATCGGATCTGAGGGGGCATCTGGGAGAAGGCGACGTGATTCAGACCAACGCCACTCAGCCCTCAGTTCTCTCCCAGCCCCCACACTAGGGTACGAACCTCTATTTCTGGGAGAACAAGATACCCTCACTTTTTTCCTGAGGAGGAAATACAAATTCAGTCACCAATCCTCCATCGAGGCTGAAACCAGCCACACTCCGTGAAAAGAGAATAAACCAAAGAATCTGCAGTTCCTGCCGCGGCCGCTGGTTTGAAGACGTAATTAATATTCGCCCCCCACCCCCACCCCCTGCCAATACTCACTCTAGATTTCTCTCGCCTTCGGCTGAAAGTTCTAGGTTGCCTCCCTAGTGGGATCCCTCGTAGGCTTCTCTACTTGCAGGTGTGTGTGTTAAAATGCGTGTTAGGATGAAGCATCTGACTCGCAGGTCTGGGGAGGTGCCTGGGCTCCTGCAGATCCAGCGCGCTCTCAGGTCCTACAGCTGCTGGTCAGTGGGCAAGCCGAGCAACAGAGACCATATTTATCCCTTAATTGCCCTTAGTTGCCTTGCCTTTAATACCTTGAAGTTCCTGCAGTTACGCTTTTATAGTTTTCACTGCACCTAGAAAAGCCCCATAGATGCTCTGGGTTCTAGAAGTTAACCCTCTCTGCACCCATTGCGTAGCCACAGCTTAGCTCCTTCTGGGGATCAGGGTTATTAATCCCACTAGTACAGCAAATCCTGCCTTTGTCTGTCTGTCCACTGGCATGTGCTAAGTCGTTTCAGTCATGTACGATTCTTTGTGACCCTATGGACTGTAGCCCTCCAGGCTCCTCTGTCCATGAGGCTCTCCAGACAAGAATACTGGAGTGGATTGTTATTTTCTACTCCAAGGGATCTTCCTGACTCAGGGATCGAACCTGCATCTCCTGTGTCTCCTGCATTGGCAGGCAGGTTCTTCATCACTCGTGCCACCTGGAAAACCCACTGGCATGGGGAGCATCAAAGCACTGAGTTATAGTCTCAGCTTCAAGGCCAGTGGCACTCTGAATGGCAGAAGAGAGTCCTCCCTGACAACCAGCACTCTTACCTGGCAGAGTCGAGTTTGCAGACAGAGCATAGCTTCTGCAAGTTGAGGAGAGAGGTGTGGGGAGAAGGCAAGTGCCCCATCCACTCCTTGGTTCCCAGACTCCACACCATGGCTGCTGGGGACATGCCACCATGTAGGATGCTGGTTCAGTGTGTATACCACCTTCCAGATGACAGTGCCCTAGCCCTTTGGGGTATTGTCACTGAGCTGGTACCTTTGTTCATTCTGTTGTGCCTTTAGGGCACTCCTTCTGGATGGCAGGGAACGCGGTAAGACCAGTGAACCCCAGTCATGCTTCCATTGTGTGTCTCCTTTGCTGAGCAAAGTGGCCCCAGGAGCCAGAGCTGTGTGGAGTCCATGCAGCGCTGATGACTGTGGCAACACTGGAGGTGGGACAGTGGCAAAGGGCCTGAGACAGGTGAGGCTGAGAGGATCTGGGAGGATGCGCAAGAAGTGTCTTGATGGAGAGAGGCTACCCTCCGGTCCAGAAGGCAAGATGCAAACACCTGAAAGATGAGGCAGAAGAAACAGTGAACACCATGAAGTTTGGAAGTGGTCAAGGTGGAGCCGGCGCCCATGGCCTGGGGTGGTCAGGGGGTTTTCAGGAAGGAATACGACGGGACCTGCTCTCAGGTCAAACACGCATGAGACTGGTGGAGAGGAAGGGGGAGCTATCCCACGTGGCCAGGGCCAGTATAAACAAGGACCCAGATGTGGGAGTTTATTCAGGGACCGGAACACAGCTTGGAGCTGGCATGTGTGTGGTGTGTGCTGAGGAACTAATCATTACTATTTTAGTAGTAATAAGTAACCTTTGTTGAGTACTTGCTGGATGCCAGGCACCCTTCTGTACTGTTACCTGCATTACCTTAATTCTCACAACCACGGATTTCAGACCCAGGTGGCCTGACTTTAGAGTTCACATGTAATTCCTACTCTACATGGCTTCTCAAAAACCATTAAGGAGAAAGGCTTGGAAACCATATTGGAAATTAGGTGGTAGTGAATTTTTAAGCCTCAGGGAGTGGGAAGTCAGGTGGGCCCGTGTTGTCAGGGTAAGAGAGGACGTGCTTCATTGGGTCATCCATGGTCTACCTGGCTGTCATCCCTGGAAAGAAGGCATATTCTCCAGGCCTCAGGTATCAGCAGACATGCAACTCTGCACATTGGTAGGTGGTTTGTGTGTGTGTTTTCTCTCCCCCCCGCCGCCCCACAGTGTATTTACACTCAAGATTGAGATAAACATCCATTTGCTTGAATACACGTGAACATACCTTAGCAACTTCCTGCAGCTCTGGCCTGTTGCTAAGCAGTGACCCTAGTGTTACCATGGCAACATCGTCTGATATTGCGGAGTGCTGCTGGTACCAGCCTGCTGTTCCTGACATGACTTTGGGAAACAGGGCTAGGAGGGCCTTGGGAGCACACTCAGTCTTTAGGCTCAACCTTGCCCTGTGTCCGCCTGAGGGAAACTGCCTGGGGAGAGGAGCTCTCTGATGCCCGGCTGACAAGGCCTGTGGGCCTATCGGCTATGCCTCACCTTGTTGCTCTCGCCCCATCCGCGGGGAGCCCTGTGGAGCAGGCTGGAGTTCAGGATGCCCGAGAAGGTGGAGGGAGCTATTTCTCCACTCTGCTACTGAGAAAGGCCCTTTTCAGTACCTCTGTCCAGAATGGAGGAGCTCTGCACACCCTGGGGTGTGGCAAATCAAGCAGGGGTATCCACCGGGGTTCAAGGCTGAGGGGCAAAGGTAAGGCTGAGGGAGTTTTTATAAAAACTGGATTGCGGGCCTAAATGGAGAAGGCAATGGCACCCCACTCCAGTCCTCTTGCCTGGAAAATCCCATGGACGGAGGAGCCTGGTAGGCTGCATGCAGTCCATGGGGTCACGAAGAGTCTGACATGACTGAGTGACTTCACTTTCACTTCTCACTTTTATGCGTTGGAGAAGGAAGTGGTAACCCACTCCAATGTTCTTGCCTGGAGAATCCCAGGGACAGCAGAGCCTGGTGGGCTGCCGTCTGTGGGGTCTCACAGAGTCAGACACGACTGAAGCGACTTAGCAGCAGCAGTAGCGGCAGGCCTAAAGAATATCCTTCAGATTCTCCTAAACCTCTCCTCTCGCTACTTCCACTTGGCATTCCATCGCCCTTACTGTGGATTTCTTTCTCAGCTCAGGTGCTTTGACCTGGTCTAGACCAGGGCTGCATTAGCACCACCTGGGTACTTGTCAGAGTTGCATCTTTGTGGGCCTTACCTTAGACCTGTCAATCACAGATATTTGGGGCAGAGCCTAGCATCCGTGTTTTAACAAGCCCTCCAGGAGGGTGTGATAGCTCTCAAGTTTGAGAGCTGCTAGTCCAGATCTTGTGAGTAGTTTGCAACCCTCCCTTTGGTTTAGGTGTTGCTCTCCCATCTTCCGTGACTATTTGCTCTGCAACCTCAGGCCAACTCTGCCCCATTCTCATGTTGTGTCCCAGCTCAGAGGGTTCCCACCATGGGTCAGAGCCTTGAGGACCCATTTTCCTGGAAGGAAAATTTGGATTACTCTCTTTTCTTGGGGGATCATGCTGCTGCTGCTAAGTCGCTTCAGTTGTGTCCGACTCTGTGCGACCCCACAGACGGCAGCCCACCAGGCTCCCCCGTCCCTGGGATTCTCCAGGCAAGAACACTGGAGTGGGTTGCCATTTCCTTCTCCAGTGCATGAAAGTGAAAAGTGAAAGTGAACTCGCTCAGTCGTGTCTGACTCCTAGCGACCCCATGGACTGCAACCTACCAGACTCCTCCGTCCATGGGATTTGGGGGATCATAGTGATGGGCAGTTCAGGTGGATGGCTATAGGTAGTTGGCATTGGGGGAGCAGGTCTCAGTGGCAGAACTGGGGTTGGGGTTTCGGGGTAGGACACTAGCTCTGAGAGATCTAACAAGGGCACGGGCAGGCCAGCAACCCTGATCCTGAACATGAGTCAGAGGCTCCTGCCCAGGGTGTTACAACTGGGGTGCTGATGTGAGGCTAAGTCACTTCAGTTGTGTTCAACTCTTTGTGACCCCACGGACTGTAGCCTGCCAGGCTATGCTGTCGATGGGATTTTCCAGGCAAGAATACTGGAGTGGGTTTCCATGTCCCCCTCCAGGGGATCTTCCCCCACCCAGGAATCAAACCCACATTGCTTGTATTCTCCTGCATTGGCAGGCGTGTTCTTTATGACCAGTGCCATCTGTGAAGCCAAATCTCCATGGATCGCTCACATTTCTGCACTTCCTGTAGGCAGAGCACTGGGCTATCTTTTCAAGGTTGTTGGTATAGTGAACAGCTTGGAAGACAGAAATTGTGTCTCTTGTTGGAGCAAAGGGCATGCGTGCTTATTGCCCATTATAAAAACTGGCTTTCCTAAACTCAGGCTTCCTGTCCTATACTTTGTGTGTAGACATCATCTTGCCTTCTTTGTGCCCTGTGGATACTGGGGCTTGGGAAACTGATGAGAAAATGATATAATGCTATTGCTGTAAGTAATCAGCTGTCCTTTGTTTTTGACCCAGGAACGTGGTCTTCTGTCAGCGTGCATGAAACTGCAGCAGGCTAACTTCTCACCTTGCAAGTATTATAAAATCCCAGACTCTTCATGGTTCTCGGCAGGCACAGATAGGTCTGAGCCTTGAGAAGTAAAGAGCTGGATAGTGTCTGGGCCAGCAACAAAGATGACTGAGCTTAGATGGAGGGACCTGGGCTCAGTCAAGGATAGTCCTATAGGTTGGGCAGAGCTGAGCCTAAAGTATAGGAGTTAAGGGATTCCATTTAAAGGGAAAAGAGGGAAGAAGAGACTAGAAATCAAGACACCCATATACACACCAGGTAATTAGCTCTAAAGGAAACATCTTGGACCTAACATTGCCTGTACATTTGAATTATCTGAAGAGCTTTCAAAGAAAATACCACTGCCTGGGCTCCATTCCCCAAATTCTGATTTATTTGCAGCAGAATAGGTTGGTTGCTAGTTCATTAGGTTATCCTAATGAGCAGTTTTGAAAACCACTGATCTATCCCAACTGCTTCCTATAAGGAAAAGGCTCAGAGCACTGAAGTGACTCTATTGAAAGTCTACTCACTTCACGGTTCACTAGGCTGAATTCCTAGATGCCCAGGCTTAGCACCTGGCTCAAGCACTCAGAGCCAAGGAGGTCGTTATATGAGGCTCAAGACCTAGACTCAGTTTTGGCCAGAGTCTCACTTGAAGCTTGCTAACAGAGGCTTTCTTTCCAGAATGCACCAACCTGGGGACTCAGAGGGTGGGCTTTATCTTGTCCAGTATGAGGCTGGGTTGCTAAGCAACCAGACCTTCTTAGGCAGCCTGCGGTTCTGTGGTGGTGCTTTGCATGCTAAGTTTCCTGAGTTGGTTTCTGGAGACCCTCAAGAATTTTAAGTCAAGAAGAGAGTTTTGTGTGTGAGTGTATGGGTCCCCTCTTCTTTACTTTCCTGTTCCACATCAAAGATTCAAAGGTTCTTGTGCCTCACTGGATTTGGAGTTAAGAGAGCCAGAACTTTGCTGCTTCTTTCTGGTGGCCAGAGGCTTTTCTTGAAGGAGTGGGGTGGGGAGTGGGGGTGGCAGGGAGGTAGGTTACAGCCTAAAGGCCTCTTAAATTTTTTAAAATTTGGAAATAATTTCAAGCTTGCAGAAATGTTACAAGAATAAAAAACAGTACCAAATACACTCCGATTCCTTTATTTTTAACACTTAATCTGTTTTATTGTCATCTCTCACTGTATGTGTGTATGTATGTGTATATATAATATTTTTTTCTTAACCATATGATAATTAGCTGGATACATCGTGACCTGTTACCCTGAAATGTTTCAGTGTGTTTCTGCCCCAAATAGGAGCATTTGCTTTCTCTTTCTCCTGTAGATCCACGGGATACTTACCAACTTCATAATTTAATATTAACACAATACCTTTAGCGAATTCGTTGTCTGTCTCCCAGTTTTGTCACCTAACCCAATAATGACCTTCAGGACTTTTTTCCCCTCTAGTGCAGGCAGGATCAAATCTAGCATAATGTATTACATTTTATTGTCTTGTGTCTTTAGTTTCCCTTAATCTGGAACATTTCCACAGCCTTTCTTTGTCTTTTGTAACAGTGACATTTTTGAATATAGAACCATCCCCACACCTTTTGTTAAAGGATGTTTCTCATGTTGGATTTATTTTATTCTTTCTAATCATCAGATTTGGGCTATGCATTCCAGGCCCGAGAAGTCCTTCAACGGTGTCCTGGTCAGGGTGTCACACCTGCACTCATACAGTGTCGATCAAGCACTTCTTAATTTCCATCAACTGCTCAAAGTGTTGTTCAGTTTTGCTATTGTATAGTTACTATTTTGTCATTTACAACTAATAAAAATCTCTGCGAAAACATTTTAAGTCCATACAAGCATCAGAATTTCCCCCTAGTTTTAGCATCCTACTGATGATTCTTGCCTGAACTGATCTTTACTCGGATGGTTTCACAATGATGGTTTCCCATCTCCAGCACTCTGAGGACACTTTTTAGAAGATGGTAGAAGGAATTTCCTGGCCAGATTCACTTCTGAGCTTTGGAGGCAATACAAGGCTGCTGAAAAGTCTCCGTCACCACCAGAAGCACCTGCATTCAGTGCCTGCCCCGTTTCTCTCCCCTCCAAGTGCTTGGTAGCTTTTTTATTTAGGTTCTCAATCTCTAGGTTGACCTCCCTAATCAGTGGCATGAGCACAGTGTTTCTGCATTTGAGGGACAGTTCATCCTTGTATTTATTCATTCAGATAATTAGCAAGGATTTCAGTGTCTCTAATTATCATGCATTGTACTAGGTGCTGGGGGAAAGTAGGAAATAAGACAGGCATTGAGCCTACCATCAAGAGGCTTAAAGTTGAGTGGGGAAGACCAACGTTGTACAGATGATTCAGTCTGCTGAATTTTACAAAAGGGATAATCATGGAGTACGTTATGAGCATGCGTCAGCAGGAGCTAGTCTCATCTGGGAGCAGGAAACCTTTCCCGAGGAAATAAAATTATAGATGAGCATAGATAATCTCAACAGGCAGTGGGTGAGTTGGAGAAGCTGTAGACTCTTAGAACTGAGTGTGCAGGGGTGTACTCTTGTCTATGTGGCCTGGTGTTTTTTGGGGGCGCTGTGACTCATAATGAGACCCAAAAATGGGTGGGACTCAAACTTTGGAAAGCCTTTTGAGCCTTGAAACAATTTTGGTTCTTATCCTAAGAACCAAGGGAAGTCTCCCAAGGATTTTAAACAGAGGAGTGATAAAAATTTAATTGAAAATTGAAAGAATCACTCTGACTGCCGTGTGGGGAGTGGCTCTGAGTGAATGGTGTAAGAGAGCCAGAGTAGAAATAGGAAAATCAGTTATGAGGCTGGAGAGGCCCAGCAGGAAAACAATGGTTGCCTGACTAGCATGGCAGCAGAAGGGGCGGATGCAAGGCTTTTGCTTTTTCTGATTTCCCATGTGTCAATAGGGATCCTGGATGCTGCATGAAGCTTAAATTCCTAGGGACCTAGCCGTTCTGTTTAGAGATGACAATGCTCATTAGAGAAACCAACCAAGATCTCGGTCCAGCTGGGAAACACATAAAAATTTCCTAAGCAAGAAGTTTACTGATATTTACTAAAAGTAGCTGAACATGGACCAAGATCTCACTTCTAGTTAATGAAATAGGTTTACTGGCCATTTTGCATTTGCTCTTTCTACTTTTACAAAAGGAGATGATCCCATTACTAAGTATTGCACAACTTAATTTGATTTGTGTAACCATTTGCACTCAGAAGTGTTATGGGCATGGCCATCCTGGCTCACAGACAATACAGAGTTATAGTGGAATCTTCTCCCCCAACCCAGCATTCTTTGCTTTGACTGCACTTTTTATGGCATATGATACTTCCCCATTAACTTTTATTAGATCCATAATTTTTTTATTAACATTGAGTAATAACTGTTTTCAATAGCATCACTCTTCTGAGGAGTCCTCAATTTGTAGTCCATGATAACAGTTGCTAAATTGAAGTTTCTTCTGCCAGCATTTCACCCACAGTAAATCCAACCATTCAACCTCATCTTGCTTAAAAAGCCATGAAATTCCTGGACATTATCAGAAAAATGACCACAGTCAAAGTGCTCTAAATGGAGATGGAAATTGAGCTCTGGCCTATTTGAAGAAAGATGTTTCATAGTTATAGACTGGGAGTGGGAACGTTTAACCCCAAGTGAAAACCCTCCTCTCTGTGGGATTTCTACAATTAAAAGGTTGTTGGTTGATCCACAGTTCCAGATTGGGACCACATCTAATGGAAGCTAAGAGTATGTCTTACAAGTAGCCGTGGTGGTTGTTTGTTGTCCCTCCTTTAAGGATGAAACGAGATTCAGGTGGAAAGCCTACCCGAAGCGGAGTGGGAAGGGGTGTGACGCTAGTCGCTCTTAGGGATGTGCTGTCAAATTCAAACATCTCTTACCTTGAGTTTCCAGTAAAGTTTCTCTCATTTAAAAGGACATGACTTTCATATACCCAGTGAGCTCAGTTCCATTCAATTCAATCCAACTCAATTCTATTCAATTTGATTTAATAGAAGATTTTTGATATTTTTCATGTTGTGTCTGGCAGAAAGCCTATATTTGTTCGATTAGTTAGGCTGCAAGCAGTAGAAAATTGACAGTTTCTCTCTTGTAAAAGAAATCTAGAGATAGAGAGTCCGGGGCTCATTGGGCAGGTCACAAAGTGGTCAGGAACCTAGGCTGATATCTGCTGCCTTCATGTTCTCAGCATGTGTTTTCAATTCATGGTTCAACATAGTTGCCTGAGATGCAGCCATTTTATCTGCTCTAGTAAGAGGAAGAAGAGAAGAAGACCATCTTCCTTTCCTTTAAGGAGTTGTGTACGACCATTCCACTTAAATGCCATTGGCAAATTACAGGGGAGAGTGAAAAATGATATTATTCCAGGCATCTTCGGCAAAGCTAAAATTTAGAGGTTTCATTACTAAGGAAGGATGGGAGGCTGTAACAAATAGGCTCTCACAAAAGACATGCAAGCTATCTTCTCTAAATTTCTTTTAAGCACGCCTCAATTGTTTCCAAAGTACTCAGGAAACATATTTTAAAATGGATGCTATCTATCCTTGGAAAATGAACTTCAAAATTCAAAATCCAAAGACTAAATGCTGAGAAAAAAGGTACACATGTAGCTGGTGACTTTAGAAACATCCAGAGGCTTCCAATGCTCATCCATCTATCCATCCACCTATCCAGTCAACATATTTATTGAGTACCTACAATATGCCAGACACTGTGCTCATAGGTGAGGAAATGAATATGAATAAGCTAGTCCTCATGCTCAAGGAATTTATGATCTGGTGGGGGAAAATAGTAGGTGGACTAGTTATTTCAGGTGATAAATACTATAAGAGAGATAATCATTTATTTTTTCATTCAACAAATACCTATTGAATTCCTATCATGTGCTGCTCCTCTAGACACTGAGGAAACAAAAATGAAAAGTCAGGTTCTCTAGATAAATTAAAATGCAGAGTGATAAGAAGGTCTAGTGGAGACATGGGTAAGGACAATGAGAACATTCAGAGAAAAGCTTAAGTCTGGTGAGTCAGAAAAGGCTTCCTAGACTAGGTAGCTCTGGAGGCGAAACACAAAGATAGAACAGAACTTTCCCAGGACCACCTTGGTTCTCCTTATTTTGCCCATCAAGCATCGAGGGAGTTAAACTCTTTTTTAAAAATACTCTTATGTAATACAATATGTCACGTGTGTGTGCCTAAGTTGCTCCAGTTGTGTCTGATTCTCTGGACTATGGACTGTAGCCTGCCAGGCTCCTCTGTCCATGGGATTCTCCAGGCAAGAATACTGGAGTGGGTTGCTATGCCCTCCTCCAGGGGATCTTCCCGACCCAAAGATGGAACCCGAGTCTCTTATGTCTCCTGCATTGGCGGGTGGGTTCTTTACCACTAGCACTACCTGGGAAGTTCTCAGTATGTCATGAGTGGCTAGTATTTGCCAACAATCTATACTGAAGACTTTTGAACAGTTCTTTCTACTACCTGATTGGGTGCACAAAGATATTTACTTGGTAATATTTCTTGTGTGAGTGGGTAATGGGAGATGTTTACGATTTTCCTTGGTTTTAAGCAGACTTGTGATGGCAATATTTTCATCCTGTCTTGGGGCTGGAGGGCCTGACAAATGCATTTTCACCATGGCAAGGGACTGGAAACCAAAAACGATTGTGTCTCCAGTGAAATGAAGAGTCTGACAAAATACATCCTATCAGTGGAATGAAATTAGATATCTGTCAAAATGCATTTGTCCTCTAAATAACCATCCATATGTTTTATGTTTTAGCATAAACAGACATTCGTCAGTTTATAACAATTGTGCTGTCAGAGACCCAGCAATTCGAAACAGAATTTTAAAGATCCTTCTTGAGCAATAACCTAAGGAAGGTTTTTGGGGGCTTGTTTTTCTTGTTTCCTATCTCTTCTTTTGATTTCTTTTGGCTCCCATTACAGCCCACAGCTCTTCACTAAAGAGAAGTGAAACATCTATTTAAAATCAATCCAATAATAGTATGTTCCAAAGCATTAATTCTTGCCTGCAATCAGCTCCTTTGCAGAGTGCTGTTTGCTTCCTCAGGCTTCCTTCTTCAGGTGTCGCCTGTGGTGGGGACTCTGGCTTTGTGATCACTGGGAGCCTGAGGTGTGGGTTTTCTCTGGCCCTGTCACACCTTTACTGCTGGGCAGGGGGGCCTTGAGTCAAGCCTAAGAGAAAGAATGGGTGAGGAGGCTTCCTGGGAGCTCTCCCACCCTGCTGGGCCACTGCTTCCTCATTTGTATTGGGTAGCAAGGCACAGGCAGCCAAGGAAATTTTTTTTTAATTTTTTATTCTATATTGGGGCATAACTGATTAACAATGTCATGATAGTTTCAAGTGAACAGCAAAGGGACTCAGCGATACATATGTGTCTCCATTCTCCCCCAGAGTCCCCTCCCATCCAGGCTGCTATATAATGTTGAACAGAGTTCCCCGTGCTCTAACAGTAGGTCCAGCCAAGGAAATTCTGAGAAGTGGAGGCCTGCCATCTATAAGCCTCAGTGGTGGGCATTTCAGTCTGTTTCTGAGCAGGGAACAGGCTGCTAAAACAATTACTATCTTGTCAAACATTCTGTCCAATGAAGAAAATTAATAGAGTGACTTTGCAGACGAAAGCACATTTTGACCAAAGTCCAGAACTATGCATTTAAATAAACCCTGGAATGAATGCTGTGATTAGCATTAATATTTGCCAAGGTCATAAATTCATTATTTAAAAGATGGTTTAAGAGCCAAGCCAACCAAAGTTGCCCTGGAGGAAGGGAGAACAATTGAGGAATTTAAATCAGGTTTTCATGAGGGCACGCTGTTGTCCAGACGCAGGGCAGATGGCCAGCTTCCTCTTGGGAGGTCAGCTCCGTGAGCCTCTGCTGAGTGGTGCTCTAGAGCTCCGCTTCCAAGCCCTGATGGAAGGAGGGAACAGGGACATGGATGGGGATAGGAAAGTGTTCACTCCGATGCCAGCCCCTTATGACAGCTGTTGTACTATACTACTGTACTTTTTCAAGGTACTGTGTTGTAAGATCAAAAGTGTTTTCTTGGGCTTTCCTGGTGGTATAGTGGTTAAGAATCTGCCTTGCGATGCAGGGGACACAGCTTTGATCCTGGACTTCCCTGGTGGCTCAGATGGTAAAGTATCTGCCTACAATGTGGGAGACCTGTGTTCAAGCCCTGGGTTGGGAAGATGTCCTGGAGTAGGAAATGGCAACCCACTCCAGTATTCTTGCCTGGCAAATCCCATGGACAGAAGAGCCTGGTCACAAAGAGTCAGACATGACTGAGTGACCTCCCTTGCTTTCACTTTCCAGAAAGATCCTACATGTCGTGGACCAACTAAGTCCTTGGGCCACAATTACTGAACCTGATTGCCCCAACTACTGAAGCCCCCGTGCCCTAGAGCCCACGTGCTACAACTGCTGAAGCCTGACCACCTAGAGCTTGTACTCCCTAAGAAAAGAAGCTGCCGCAGGGAGAAGCCCCTGCACTGCGCCTGGAGAGCAGCCCCTGCTCACTGCAACCAGAGAAAGCCCGCGTGCAGCAATGAAGACTCAGCACAGCCAAAGATACATAAATCTTAAAAAAATAAGGTTTTATCTTTGCACTTGTTTTTATATGTTGTTCATATGGAAAGTATTCTCACCCTATTACAGTGCAGTAATATCCAGCTGGTTGTGTTGTTGGGTACCTAGGCTAACTCTGTGGGACGTACCAACAAACTGGACTGAACGAATGCACTCTCAGAACTCATTCGTACGCAGGGGAGTTGCTGGAGATGGAAGGAAACATAGGTTTCTCTGCGCAGGACTCTCTGGATCCTGGCTTTACACTCTTCACTCCCTTTCCACTCTGTTTGCCTGACCCCATCCCGGCTCACCTGGTCCTCTGAAAGTGAAAGTAGTGAAAGTGAAAGCCGCTCAGACGTGTCTGACTCTTTGTGACCCCCATGGACTGTATAGTCCATGGAATTCTCCAAGGCCAGAATACTGGAGCGAGTAGCCTTTCCCTTTTCCAGGGGATCTTCCCAACCCAGTGATGGAACCTAGGTCTCCCGCATTGCAGGCAGATTCTTTACCAACTAATCTATCAGGTCCTGTGAGTCAGAGCAAACCTCTCAACAAGATGGGTCTCAGTGTTTCGAATGCCATCAGCTCATTGTCAAAAATTCATTCCTATTCTTAGGGCCCAAACGTACAAAATTCCTTTATGATATCCATAGCACATCGCCATTAGCCTTTATTCATTATATATAGATATATACAGTATCTTTATTTCTTGGGGTATCTAAACTGCCCATAAGACAAATTTTTTTGAAGGAAAGGGGTTGGTCTTTTCGTCTTTACAACCCACTCCTGAAGCACAGTGCCTGCTCAGTATATTTTTCTTCCACTCTTGTAACCCCAGAGTAAAGGTATTTTGCTCAGTGTCACACAACAACTTTTGACATCATCAATAAAATTCAGAGCTGTGGATACCATTGTGTGATACCAGTTTGTTTTGGACTTTTTCAGTGGGTTGGAGAAATAGCATACATTGTTCAAAGTGTTCAGAAGGAAATAAGAGAATTGGCTTCAAAATATAACAGACCAATCTTGGCCCACAGAGAAAGCCTGGAATATCTGAAGAAGATTGCTTACAGTTTTCCGATAGATTAGCTATAAAACATTTTTGCCAAATCATAATGAATATTTGTGGTTGAAGTAATCAACACAAAATAAAACTGACAGCAACTAAAATTATACATGTTTTATTGGTAGGGATCCATATGGTACATTTTAGGAATGCAAAATTGGATTCAGGAAAATGGGGCTTGTTCAACATGGTGGCAAAGAAACTTCCTAATGGCAGAAATAATAACTAATCATTATTTGGTATGGATAAATTTGATTAATGAACCCAATATTTGTTTTAAAACTTCAGTTCAGTTCAGTTCAGTCACTCAGTTGTTTCCGACTCTTTGTGACCCCATGAGTTGCAGCATGCCAGGCCTCCCTGTCCGTCACCAACTCCCGGAGTTTACTCAGACTCACATCCATCGAGTCGGTGATGCCATCCAGCCATCTCATCCTCTGTCATCCCCTTCTCCTCCTGCCCCAAATCCCTCCCAGCATCAGAGTCTTTTCCAATGAGTCAACTCTTCGCATGAAGTGGCCAAAGTATTGGAGTTTCAGCTTTAGCATCAGTCCTTCCAATGAACACCCAGGACTGATCTCCTTTAGAATGGACTGGTTGGATCTCCTTGCAGTCCAAGGGACTCTCAAGAGTCTTCTCCAACACCGCATGGAAAATAATTTTGATAAAAATTAATCTTGTTAAAAGGAAACAGATATGGGAAGATGGAAATGATTTAAGGGTGGCCGTATATAAAACAGAATTTAAATCAATTCAGAGGAGTTCATAACTGAAAAGACTTGCTCTCTGGAAGGAAATATATCAATGCCGGTATAATTCTGAGTAAAATGTGTGTTTTGGTAAATATGGAGAGAAATGTTTCTGCAGTCAGGGGTAAAAGTATAGATCAGAAGAGAGGGTAAAAACAGTGAGGCTCAGAAGTTCTGTCTTTCCTGGCGTGCACTCAAAGGAAGTATAAGTAAGTCCTTTCTTTACTACAAAAAAACATAATTTTTAAAACATCTAGTTTTTTGTTATTTCATTCTTTCTTTTTTTAATAAAGAAATTGAATAAGTAATAGAAAATAGTACAGGGATATGTGCACAAAGTCATTCTTCCCACTTCTGGCCCCACAGGCCCCTAATGGATTTTAAACATTTTTTTTCTCTATAACCTAAAATAAGATGTATATTTAGCATCACAACCCACTATACAATTATGTGACTATAACAAAATCACACAAAACAATTTTTACCTTTACCATATATGATAAGGAAATAAATAATAAAGTTAATGCTAAATATAATTTCATCATTTAAATAAAACATAAAAACTTCCAAATGAAAAATGCAAGCATTAAAAAACACTGATTACAATCCACTAAATTGATTTGGTGATCTATTATACAAATGGTTGCCACCCAATTTGTATTTACTGTATGTACAAATATATATTGACATAATCAACTTTAAAAAACCCCACAAATTGTAGACTTATACAAACTGTTCTGCATTTCGCCTATTGTGCTTAACACTTTTGAGATTGTTATAGACAGTACATATATAGGTTTGTCTGTTCTTTTTAATGGCTATATCATAGTCTGTTGTATGAATGTACTAGAGTTTATAAAATCAGTTTCTCACTGATGCACATTTAGATATTCTTTCTATTGCTACTATAAGTAGTACTGCCATAAATAGGCTTGTGTATCCTATCAGGTCCATTTTTAGAACTGGAATTTAAAATTCTATTACATACTGCCAAGTTGTCCTCCTACCATGATGTACTGCTTGGAACTCCCAACAGTGATGCATTAGAGTAACTGTTCCTCTAATCAGTGTGTTATCAAACTATTGCTCTATGCCTATCTAATAAATGAACAAATAAGAAATTGTGATTTTAGTTTGCATTTCATCTGAGTGTCATGGAACATTTCACATGGTTAAAAGCCAATTGTTTCTTTTTTTTCTGTAATGATGTTTTAAACAAAAATTTGTTTCTGTTGGGGTTTTTGGCTTTTTCCAATTGATAAATTTAAAACTCTTTATACATATGGTGGAAATGAATTCTTTATCATGTTTCTGCAGTATTTTTTAATTTCTTGCTTTTTGACTTTGTTTATGGGTTTTTTGGTCATGAAAACATTTTGAATTTTGTATAGACAGGTTTATTCACTTTTTTGCATTCTGGATTTAATGCTTTGCTTAAAGAAGTCCTTTCCACAGAATTACATAACCTGTTCTTATGGTTTATAATCTGCAAAATTACATAGTTCTCTTATGGTTAAGTTTTTACTTTTAAATATTTTATCCATCTGGAATTAATTTTGGTATGAAGAAATAGATGGCCTAGCCAGTTATTCCAAACCAGTTACTGAATAATATGTATTTTTCCTGTTGCATTGAAAAACTGTCTCCAAATAAAACAAATATTTGTAGATGTTTGTGCTTACTCCTGATTTTTATATTTGCTTCCATTCATCTGATTATTAATTTTTGAGCCAGTGGAAGACTATTTTAATTACTATGATTTAATTACTATGATATAAAATAATTTATATTTTAATGTCTGTTATGGCTCATACTCCCCCCTATGCTTTTCTGTATCATACATATCATGGGTTTTCTTGCCTTTTTATTTTTTGATATGAATTTTAGAATCCTGTCCTTCCTCTGCCCCACCCTAATTATTTTCTTTTCTATTGATCATGTTAAATTTATAAATCAAAGCAGGAAAATGGACAACTTTGTAAGAAGTCTTTCTATCCGAGAAAAGGGAACATCTTTCTATTTACCTAAATCTTTACTTTTCATTAGATAGTTATTTTATGCTGTCTAGATAGATCTTAACATTTACTTCATGTGGATCTTAAAGATTGCTTTAAAAGTTTTACTAGATATTTTTTCTTTTGGATTACAATTCTAAATAGTATCTTTTCTTTCATTGAATCTTGTGATTAGCTGTTGTTTCTAGAAAAGCTATTGATTTTTTAAATATTGTATTGATCTTGCAAAGTTGTTTCAGTCTTATTGCTTGAGGATACTTTTTTAGTTGATTCTCGTTAGTTTTTCAGATATATAATCATAATATTTGCAAACAACAATCACTTCCCTCTTGTCTAATTTTTACCTTGTTTCTTGCGACTTCAGGAGATGTTTCTGAAGTCTGACTTAGCAGATAGTCAGACATCTGTGCCAGCAGCTTTGACCTATGAACCCCTACTTGGAGGTGGCAGAATGAAGGAGGAACCAGCAAGGTGTCTGGCTCCAAATTGCTGGATTCCCATTCCAGCTCCACCATTTCTCAGCTGTGTGACCTTGGACACACATAACCTTCCCGTGACTCAGTGTCTCATCTATAAAACAAAGGGCTCCACCTCATAGTGTGGTCATGAGGACTAAGTTAGCACTGTGGTTGGCATATGGAAAGCTGGAAAATACTTTGTAAATGTCTGTTAACACTGTCATTAGAGCCAGCAGCTATGGACATGTCTAGCAGGTTTAACTGGACAGAAATCTATAATCTATTTACTAGATCTTTAAACGTTTAGGAACCAACTTTCAACCTCTTCCGGCTTTTCTTAATTAAAATTTGTTCTTTGGAAAGAATCTAAGTCTGATAGGTTTATGTAAATGAAAGCAGGCATGATTGTGGGGTCTTAAAGTGGGATCCTCTTCTTCATAAGGGCTTGCTTACCTTTTCACTGGAGAAGGAACTTGAAAAAATGAAGCAGCTCAAAAGGACCACCTCACATGAGGAGGCAGTTGACATCAGAGTCTGATGGCCATTTTTTAACTCGACAACCGTTAATGATCAGGTACACTCTGTGACGAAAGATCAATAAGACCATTTCCTGTCATTGAGGGACACAGTCTAACAGGAGATAGACGCTCTGCAAGTAACTAGGACTTGTTCTGTAGGTGTCTCCATTTGTCTAGATGGTTTTGGAGGACATGCTAAGCAAACCTTTAGGGATCTCTTTGTACGAGGCGTTGATGAGGCTGGGGGACTCACTCTGACACAAGAGTTGAGGTATGACAACTTGATCCTGGGAGGGGACGGGGGTGGTCATTTTAAGTGTCTATCACTCAACAATTACAGCGACTATTAACTGACTTCCTGTTATGGACCAGACACTTTAGATACACCAGTGTTATTTCATTCTCTTCACAACTCTCAGAGGAATGCACTATGGGCTTCATTGCACAGATAGAAACAGCAGTTCAAGCAGATGAAGGAGTTGCCCCAGGCTAACCAAGCAGTAAAAGGCAGAAATGGGATTTGCCCGGCTGTCTGTCTGTCTGCTGCCATCAGCGTTGTGCTTTATCCCAGCTGTCCTCTGATTTGGCTCACATGGACTTAGGCAGGAGTCCCAAGTGAGGGGGTGAGGGAACTCCACCAGTAAAGGAGTAGGCACTGGAAGAATTCACTGGCTAAAATCTCTGGGACATGGATGCTTAACTCAGCCCTGCTTTGTGACCCGTGTTGAGTCAGGTTGCCCAGCAGTTAGGTAGGTTGTTTACTACGCAAGCGGACTCAGCTGAGGGAGCAGGACAGGGCTGAAATCCAGACTGAGCTCCTCTTGCCAAAGGCACCTTGGTGAGGGTCTACATGTGTCAGGAAGGAGTGCCTTTTCCCAGTTCCTACTGAGATGGGCTAATGACGACACATGGGCCGACTCCAGCCCTGACTCTCACGGCAGCACAAAAGGGAGCTCTCATATTTTCCTCACTCGGGGTGGCCTCTGGAGCCCAGAAACGGCAGTGCCCCGGGCCGTGGATCCAGCCGCCTTCAGCTACGTGTAGGTCAATCATTCTGCTCGAGGCTTTTCAAGTGAACTCACTGATGCATGATGCCCTACAGACATCTTCACTCTATATCTGGAGCTGGTCTGGTCTATAGTCCACCCTTTCCTCCACTATTCTGCATCTTCAGTCTTTCTGTTTTCTCTGCTTGGAACAGATTCAGGTTTTGTGGAACCTGAAGCTTATGAAATTTGGGAACTTCTTTAGAAAAAAAAAAAAAGATCAAACTCTGAATACCAAATCAGGTGCAGAGCCTGGGAAGGGGCCTGGGCAAGTGAGAAGGCCCCAACGTGTGCACTTCATAACTTTAGGCTAAATTGGCCCGTTTCCACCACACCCCTCGCTGACCCTTTCCCCTGGGCCTTGTCTCCCATCCCTGGCCCTTTTGGATGGACTTGGCCTAGACTTTGGCCTTCAGCATTCTGCCAGCACATGGCTTTCGGTCTCTGTGTCCCAGCTCCACACAGAGCCACCTGGGGAAGTGCAGGTCCCCCGTGTACTGGTGTGCCGTCCTCAGAATCCTGACCTGCCTCCATGTGGCCCAGCCTGAAGTGGGAGGCAACAGGCTGGACCAGAGACGTGTGGATAGACACCTGGCTTTGGCAGCTTCTCAGGGGAGGAGTGGCCGTGGTGGGTAGTGCAGCAAGAAGAGACATCGTGAGCTGGAGCAGGGGGAAGATGCTAGAAGTCAGGCCTGGCGACACACACCCTCACACACACAAACGCACAGACCCTGAAAGTGAAGTCGCTCAGTCATGTCCCACTCTGTGACCCTGTGGGCTGTAGCCCACCAGGCTCCCCCATCCATGGGATTCTCCAGGCAAGAATACTGGAGTGGGTTGCCATGCCCTTCTCCATGGGATTTTCCTGACCCAGGGATCGATCCTGGGTCTCCCGCATTTTAGGCTGACGCTTTACCCTCTGAGCCCTCTGCCATTTAGATGGTTGGGAATAAGTTCAAGGCTCCGATCTTACTTGGGGCAGATGGGAAATGGGCCAGAGAAGGCTGCTGGGCGGTTGTGGGAGAAACTTGGGTTACACATCTGTTCATGGAAGAAACCTGGGGTGTGGGAGCGCAGAGGAGGGAAGCCACGAGGAGGCCAGAGGGTGAAGGCTGCCCAGAGAGGACCTGAGAACTTGGCTTTGAAGGGGAGGCAGGTGTCTTTCAGGCAGAAAAGGAGGAATGGCCAGCATCGTAGACAGCAGGGAAAAGAACAAGGGCAGATGTCCGCGCAGGGTCACCTTGGGAGGAGGTGTGAGCGACCAGCATACTGACTTCAACTTTTCAGAGAAAGCTCAGAGGCAGTCTGGCCACAGGCGAGTGTGTCCTGTCCCCGCCCAGGGCGGCAACCCCTGCTGGGGGAAGCATCCACATGGCCCTCAGGGCAGACGCTGTCCTGGAACCCGGCTTTCAGGCCCAGCAGGTTAAGGCCCTAGGAGGTACCCAGGGAAGCTGGTACATTACATGAGAGCATGAACTGCTTTCATTCACAGACAACCTGGATGAATATGAAAGAGCGAACTAGCAAAGGAGGGAGCATTTTTGTTTTTAAAGAAATAAATGGTGAGCAAATCAGAAAGGTTCTGACAAGCTACCTTGGTCAGACACAATTACAGAGCCATCATCAGTGCAGAGATTTAATGGCACCCCAGCGTTAGCAGCTGCTGCTCGGGGAGGATAAAGGGGGCTGCCCTTGGGGGGTGAAGGGAGCACCCCTGCTCCCCGCAGGAGTCAGAGGCTGCAATGCTGTGTGTGTGTGTGTTGGTCACCCTAGTGGACCTGACCAGCCACCTCTGAGAGTCACAGCATGGGGCGGGGCAGCGCCACCTTACTGCCTGGGACTGAGAGTTTTTAGATAACTTTCAAAACCCCTGTACTACCTTTTACTGTTATCTGCAACGTTGCTTTATTTTCCTTCATTTTAAATTCCACACCTCGCCGTTTTATTTTTGCCACAGTTGCAGAAGAAAACTGAACTTTAATAGCCCAGGGGAAAAGAAAACCACAAAATCTAGAGTCCAACAGACCTGGCGTCCTGGGCCAACATGTAGCCTTGGGACCTTGGATGGCTCATTCAAACTTTCAGAGCCTCAGTTCCCTAATCTTAAAATGGAGAAAATAATTGAAAAAAAA
>SJYQ01000490.1:72886-82992 GCA_006410935.1 Redunca redunca | reverse complement strand
AAAAACAGTCTTTTTTTTTTTTTTTTTTTTGCAATATGCCTTTCATATTAGAATAGATTTAGATTCACGGAAAAGTTGGTTAGACAGCACAGTTCCCACATAGACTATAGGAATCCAGATTCTCCTATTACTGCTGCTGCTGCTAAGTCACTTCAGTAATGTCCGACTTTGTGCGACCCCGTAGACGGCAGCCCACCAGGCTCCCCTGTCCCTGGGATTCTCCAGGCAAGAACACTGGAGTGGGTTGCCATTGCCTTCTCCAGTGCATGAAAGTGAAAAGTGAAAGGGAAGTCGCTCAGTTGTGTCCAACCCTTAGCATGGACTGCAGCCTACCAGGCTTCTCTACCCACGGGATTTTCCAGGCAAGAGTATTGGATCTTACATTATATGATCCCTTGGTCATAATTAATGAACTGATATTGGTGCAATATTATTAATCATTATCCACATTTGCTTTAGATTTCTTTAGTCTTTATCTAAAGTCTTTCTGAGTTGGTATTTCATTCATTTGGCTGTGACAACTTCTCAGACCTTGTTTTTGATGACCTTTACAGTTTTGATGAAGATGGGTCAGGTGTTCTGTAGACTGTCTCTCAGGATTTGTCTCACGTTTACTCACAAATTGACTGGGGTGGTGGGTTTTTGGGAGGAAGGTTACAGAAGTAAAGTATTATTTTCATCACATCCCGTCAGGATAGGTAATATCATGAAGACATCATTGTTGATGGTGACTTTGATCACCAGGCTGATGTGACTTCTGTAGAAACAAATTACTTTATGCCCCTTGACCTCTTTCCATACTGAACTCTTCAGAAAGAAGTTACTATGCACTGTAGACTGCTCACACTTAAGGGTGGGGTGGGGGAGGCTGATGGTCCATCTCCCTGAGGGCAGAGTATCTACATAAATTACTTGGGATTCTTCTGTGCTAAGGATTTTGTTTCTTTCCTCCATTTATTTATGTCAGGATGAACTCATGGATATTTATTTTATACTTTAAGTTTTAATCCAATAATACATGATTTATTTTATTGCTTAAGTAGTTCCAGCTTTGGCCACTTAGGCTTTTGTTTTAGTTTTAGTTGGATTGTTTATCTACTCATTGTTGAATCTGAAGAGTTCTTTGTGTAGTTTGAATAGAAGTCATTTATCTGATGTATGTTTTGCAAAAATTTTCTCTTTGTCTGTGGTTTGTTTTTTTCATTCTCTTAACAGTGTTTTTTACACAACAGAAGTTTTTTGTTTTTGTTTTTGTTTTTTTGTTTCTGAGCAGAACTTTTTTTTCTTTAATAGAGACCAATATCAGTGTTTTTCTTTCAGAGATTGTGCTTTTGATATTGNTTTTTTTGTTTCTGAGCAGAACTTGTTTTTCTTTAATAGAGACCAATATTAGTGTTTTTCTTTCAGAGATTGTGCTTTTGATATTGTATCTAAAACTTCATCATCAAGCCCAATATCCTGTAGATTTTATCCCATGTTTCTTTTGGAAGTTTTATAGTTTTGCATTGTACATTTAGGTTTATGATTCATTTCAAATTAATTTTTGGGTAAGGCGTAAGGTCTCTGTCTGGGTTCATATTTTGCTGTATACTGAAAAGACTTCTTTCTCCATTGAATTCCTTTGTACCTTTATTAAAAAAAAGAAAAACTCAGTTGACAATATTTGTGTGGACCTATCTGGAGTCTTGTTTCTGTTCCATTGATCTTTGTGTCTGTTCTTTCATCAATACCATGCTGTGTTGATTATTGTAGATTTGTACTAAGTCTTAAAATCAGGTAGTGTGAGTCGTCCAACTTCATTGTTCTTCAGGATTGTTTTGGATACTCTGGGTTTTTTTTGCCTTTCCATAGGAATTAGTCTGTTTGTGCTGCCATAATAAAATGCCATAAACTGGGTAGCTTAAACAACAGACATTTATCTTTGCACAGCTCTGGAGGCTGGAAGTCTGAGCTCAGTGTGCCAGCATGGCTGGGCTCTAGTGAGAGCTCTCTTCTTGGTTTATAGGCCTCTTCCTTCTCACTGTGTCCTCATATGGTAGAAGAGAGCAGCCCTGGTGTCTTTTCTTATAAAGACACCTATCCTATCAATGAGGACCCTACTCTGATGACCTCATTTAACCTTAACTACTTTCACAGAAGCCCTGTCTCTAAAGAGAGTGACAGCTGGGGGAGGGGACTTCAACGTATGAATTTTGAGGGGGACACAATTCAGTCCCTGGCGGCTCAGATGGTAAAGAATCTGCCTGCAATGTAAGAGACGCAAGTTTGATTCCTAGGTCAGGAAGATCCCCTGGAGAAAGGAATGGCTATCCACTCCAGTATTCTTGCCCAGTATTCTAAGGACTGAGGAGCCTGGTAGGCTACAGTCCATGGGGTCACAAAGAGTCAGACAAGACTGAGCAACTAAACTCTTTTTTCAATTTAGTCCACAACACCACATAAGCTTTACAAACAGCTTGTTAGTATTTACAAAACAGTTTGCTGGGATTTTGATTGGGATTGCATTAAATCTAGAGATCAAGTTAGAAAGAACTGAAATCTTAATATTAGTCTTTTAATCAACATGGAATATCAATGTTTTGTATCTTCCACATAAGGATCCTATGCCAATTTTGTTAGATTTACACCTACTGCTAAGTCACTTCAGTCGTGTCCGACTCTGTGCAACCCCATAGATGGCAGCCCACCTGGCTCTGCCGTCCTTGGGATTCTCCAGGAAAGAACACTGGAGTGGGTTGCCATTTCCTTCTCCAGTGCATGAAAGTGAAACGTGAAAGTCAAGTTGCTCAGTTGTGTCCGACTCTTAGCGATCCCATGGACTGCAGCCTACCAGGCTCCTCCATCCATGGGATTTTCCAGGCAAGATACTGGAGTGGGGTGCCATTGCCTTTATACCTAAGCACTTCATTTTTAAGTGCTATTGTAAATGATATATATTTTTTTTAAATTAAAATTCCAATTACTCATTGCTAGTATAACGGAAAGCATTTGATTTTTGTATCTTGAACTTGTGTCCTGAGACCATACTGTACTTGTTATTCATCAGATTTGGGGGGATAGATTTTTGGGTTTTCTACATATACTACCATGTTACCTGTGAAGAAAGACAGTTCTTTTTTCTTTCACATCTCTGTACTTTTTGTTTTCTTATTGCATTAGTTAAGATTTCCAAAATGAGGCTGAACAGGAATGATGAGAGAGGACATCTTTCCCTTTTACTAATTTTAGAGGGAAAGTGTTCAGGTTTTTTGCCATTAAGTTTGGTGATAGCTGTAGGTTTTTATAGGTGTTCTTCACTTTCACTTTCATGTATAAAGCTGAGGAAGTTCCTTTCAATTCCTAGTTTACTGAGAGATTTTTCATGATTGGGTGTTGGATTCTGTCGAATGCTTTCCTGCATCAGCTGATGGGATCATAGGATTTTTTTTCTTCAGCTTACTAATATGGTGGGTTACATTGGCTTTTGAATGCTGAACCTTGCATGTGTGAAATAAATCCCACTTGGTCATGATATGTAATTGTTTTATGAATCGTTGGATTTGATTTGCTAATATTTTGTTGAGGATTTTTGTGTCTATTTTCATCAGAGGTATTGGCCATCAGCTTCCTTTCTTGTAGTGTCTTTAACTGGCTTTAATATTGGGGTAATGCTATCCTAATAGAATAAGTTAGGAAGTATTCCCTTTGCTTTCATTTTCTGGAAAAGGTTGTAGAAAATTGGTATTATTTTGGTCTTGAATGTTTCATAGAACTCTGCAGAGAAGCCGTCTGGGCCTAGTGTTTTAGGTCTGCTAGAATTATTATAGTCATGACTTCACTAAGTTATCTTTTCTTCGTAAATGATTACACTCTGTATGTGTGTGTTTTCCATTTTAGTCTTCCTAATATATGGCTGAAGATACAGAATATCCTGAAATAATTCCAGGAAGGTAACAGTCACTATTCATTTGGCTCCATCTGCCACATTAATTCTGATCAGATATGAACCCTCTGAATAGATAGCAGGTGTCAGATAGAAACCAATGTTTTGTGTGTTTGTTGTGCTTTTCTCTTCCCCATCACATTTCCAGGGTTACGGGTCTAAAGATAATGCCCAATGGAATTGCAGAAATGTGTTCCTCTAATGGGTCCAAAAGGCACTGGTTTTTCATTTGTTCAGCATTTTCTTATTGTAAAGGTGTGACAATTTCCAAGCTTTTTACATGTCAGAGCTTAAGCAGGAAGTCTCCAACACAGTTTTTATGAGAATTCATGCATGTAAAAACTCTAAAATAGGCTTCCATGGTGGTTCAGATAGTAAAGAATCTGCCTGCAAAGCAGGACACCTGGGTTTGATCCCTGGGTTGGGAAGAACCCCTGGAGAAGAGAATGGCCACCCACTCCAGTATTCTTGCCAGAAGAATTCCATGGACAGATGAGCCTGGCGGGCTATAGCCCATGGGTCACAAAGAGTCGGACACAATTGAGCAATTAACACACTCAAACTGTAAAATATTATACCTTCTTGGTTGGTTTAGTATATGGAGTTAGGTTAAGAGTGGGGCTTTCCTGTTGACTCAGTGGTAAAGAATCTGCCAATGCAGGAGATACGGGTTCAATCCCAGGGTCGGAAGATCCCATGGAGAAGAAATGACAACCAACTCCAGAATTCTTGCCTGGGAAATCCCATGGACAGAGGAGCCTGGTGGGCTACAGTCGATGAGCTTGCAAAAGAGTTGGACTTGGCTCAGTGAGTAAACAACAATAGCAACAGTGAAGTTAAAAGTAAGTAAGTGAAGGAGAGAAGAGAAGCTAGCTGTGACCAGCTTCAAGAACACAATTTCTTTCAAAACTGAGATGGCAAAAATAGACATGAAAGAAGAAAGAAAGGAGAAAACTAAAGATGAAGCATTCGTTCTCCTTGTCCACCTGCCCTGCTTTCTCTCCTATCTCTGTTCCATCAGTCACATCTCTGAGTTCTAGCAACTCAATCCTCTGACATCTGCTAAGCAACCAGCCTTGGGTTCTGCCAGGCTGTCCATCTGCAGATGCTTAATGCCATTAAAGTGGTTCTGAGCCCACAAGGATTGCGTGGAAGGGCTGCAGAGGACTCTCAGGACTGACTGTGACCATCCTCCTATGGAAGGCACAGTTACAGAGCCCATCCTCTCTGGATTCCCACACCCAAAAAGTATTTCCTTCATGAAGTTAGCTTGGGATACAAATGGGGACAACCTCCACTCCTTAAAAAAAAAAAAAAAAAAAAAGGAAGGTGAATATGTGATGTCAGCTCACATAGAGAACAAATCCCACTGTTCTCCCAGAGGAAGGGGCAGGCTGAGGCCAACTGGAGCCTCATTTCTCCTGTTCTGCAACTGAATGGCTCTGGAGAAGTGTGTCAGTTGCTCAGTCATGTCCCACTCTTTGTGACCCCATGGATTGTAGCCTGCCAAGCTCCTCTGTCCACGGGATTCTCCAGGCAAGAATACTGGAGTGGGTTACCATTTCCTTCTCTGGAATGGCTCTGGTGTCCGACATAAAACACACAGAGCACTTAGGGGATTCGTTATCCTGGTGAAGAGGAAAGGGAACTAGCTGTGACTCACATTGGCTCAAATTATAGTTTCTGTCTTATTATCTGTGTGGATTTGTGCAAGCTATTTGATTTCAGTGAGTCTGAGCTCTCTGATGAGATAATAGCTAACCTTTAAGTAGCACTTCCTATGTGTTAGACACTTTGACTCTTTGCATATATCTCATTCAATTCCGACAATAATCTCTTGAGGTGGGATCATATTTCCATCTTTCAGTTAGGGGAATTGAGGCTCAGTAAATGGGGAGAGGAACAGAGGTGAAATGTACTTCTCAGGATCATTAGGATGATTATATGAAATTGTTTAGGTAAAGTGCTTTCCATAGTGCCTGACACTGGTAAGTGTGCCATATATAATAGTTATAAGAAAGTCTGACTCTATTTTTCATCTTTAAAACTTTTTTACTGTGAAATTTAACGTAGAAAAATGAACAAAAGTGTCCGGATTAATTATTTATCACAAAATGAGCACCTGTAGGACAATACCTGACTTAAAAAATGTGGAAATGTGTTTAGCACCTCAGAAGTAATTCCTAATCACTACCTTTCTTCACCCTCAAAGATACTATTCCCTTGACTTTTATGAAAATCATTACTTGACTACATTTGCACATTCCCAGGTGGCTCAGTGGTAAAGAACCCACCTGCAATCCATGAGACCTGGATTCGATCCCTGGGTCAGGAAGATCCCCTGGGGAAGGGAATGGCTACCCACTCCAATATTCTTGCCTGGAGAATTTCATGGACAGAGGAGCCTGGTGGGCTACAGTCCGTGGGATCACAAAGCGTTGCACACGACTGAAAGAGTAACCAAGTTATAAGTACACACTCTTAAACATTAGTTTTGCATGCTTTTTGAAAGGTATATAATAAATTATGCATTCTTTTATGTCTATTTCTCTCAACATTGTTTGAGACTCATTTATTTTATTGCATGTAGCTGTAGTGAGTTTATTTTTAGTAAAGCTTTTTCTTTTCAAAATAGCTGCAGATTGCTTTACTATGTGAATAAACCACAGTCTTTATCCATCCTGCTATCCATAGGCATTTGTGTAGTTTCCAGTTTGTGGCTATTAAAATAGTGCTGCTATAAATTTTCTTATATGTGTTTCTCAATACTTATGCCTGAAATTACTGAATCATAGAATATATGTTTGTTCAGTAGGCACTAAAAATTAGTTTTTGAAAGCTGTTTTACCATAAGGGTTTGAGAATTTCCCTTGTTCCCCAACTTTATCAACACTTTATATTGTCTACCTAGAAGCCATTTTGGTGAGTGTGTTATGGACTATCATTATAATTTTAATTTATATTTTCTTTTTATTAGCAAAGTTGAACATGTTTTTGTACGTTTACGCCCTTTGGATATCCTATTTTATGAAGTGCTTGTTCAAATTTCCTGTCCTTTATTAAGCTGGGTTCTTTGTCTTTTTAATTTTAATGATTTATAGATATTCTTTAGATATTAAGAGTAAGGGGTCCTTTGGAATCCACCTGATATTTTCTCTGGCTCGTATTAAGATATTTTTGTGTGTGTTTAATTTTCTGAAGTTTATAAATTGTATGCCTACTTGTGAATGTATTTTCATTTATCCTTAATGTGAATTCTTAAATCCATGACTTGGTATCTTTCATCAGTTTTGGAAAATTATTAGCCAACCTCTGCTTCTATTCTGTTTTCCATCTCTTCTCCCTTTGGGACTTTAATTAAATTCATATTAGACCTTCTCATTGTATCTTCTATAACCCTTACTCTTTCCCTTGTATTTTTCATTCCTTTGTTTCCTGTTTCTTTCTGAAAGTTTTCTTCATGAATTATGCTTTCATCTTTGCTAATATGCTGTTTAACTTTCAGTTGGATTGGACTGTAACTTTCAATTATTATAGTATTTTGTCCCAGAAATTCCATTTTAAAGTTTCTAGTTCTTTGTTAAAATGTTTCATCTTCTCTTTTATATTCTTGAACATAAGCACAGCTGCTTAGCAGTCTAAGTGTGATAAAACTTACATATTGTAGCCCCTATGGGCCTGATTTTATTGCTTTTGCTAGTGTTGTCCATGTAGTATTACTTCTTCATGTGGCTAGTTATTTTTAATTGTGTGCTGGATATTGTTTTGCAGAATTGCTTGTAGGAATATATTGAGGTTGAAAATGTTATCTCTTTCAAAAGATTTATTTTCATTTCTGCTAGGTACTTGGGTGTACTAAAAATTTGAGATCATCTATTCAATTTTAGGGTCTGAAATTATTTGAAGTACCTAGGAAGGTCTATATTCTTCTGTTCCAACCCAAGAGAATTCATCAGAACTTGTTCTGTGCTGACCTCTGGATTAGTAACATTGTTTCCCCCACCCTCCCCCTCCAACCCCGACAAGACTGTTAGAGGCATTTATCAATATATACCTCATCGCTTCTGGAGTTAGCAAACATCCCAAAGGGAGAAGCAACCTTAAATGCCAGTTCATCTCCCAGGGGTCCCACCATTTCCCCCAATCCTGGAGCAGTAATTTTATCCTTTTTTTTTTTTTTTTTTTAGCTCTTTGATGTTTCAAGAAGATGTTCTTATATATTTCTCAGATATTCAGTATCATGGTGGTGGTGGTTTAGTCTCTAGCTCGTGTCCAGCACTTGCAACCCCATGGACTGTAGCCCACCAGGCTTCTCTGTCCATGGGGAATTTCCAGGCAAGAATACTGGAGTGGGTTGTCATTTCCTTCTCCAGGGGATCTTCCAGACCCAGGAACTGAATCTGGATCTCCTGCATTGCAGGAGAATTCTAATGATATGGTTTGCTATTATCAGAATCTTAAGTCTCCCATCTTCACTTCTCAGATTTAAATCCACCTATCCTTCCTTTTTGTCCTTGTTTGTATCGATAAACCTACCAGTTACTATACTGTGATTGTACCAGATTAAATTTTAAAATTGATGATCTTTATTTTCTGGTTTTCACTTCTTCAAATTTTGTCTTTCAGGCTATTCAGATATCCAGACATCTGCCCCTCCTATCATTAATTGTCACTCCACCTCTTATCAATCCTAAAGGAAATCAGTACTGAATGTTCATTGGAAGGACTGATGTTGAAACTGAAACTCCAACACTTGGGCCGCCTGATGCAAAGAGCTGACTCATTTGAAAAGACCCTGATGCTGGGAAAGATTGAAGGCAGGAGAAGAGGATAGGACAAAGAATAAGATGGTTGGATGGCATCACCGACTCAATGGACATGAGTTTGAGTAACCTCTGGGAGTTGGTGATGGACAGGGAGGCCTGGCATGCTATAGTCCATAGAGCTGCAAAGAGTCTGATATGACTGAGCGACTGAACTGAACTGAAGCACCTCTTATCAATAAGCTCCACCTCTTTTCTTGTTATCATTAATCTTATCTTTTAATGAACTCAATGGACATGAATTTGAGCAAACACTGGGAGATGCTGTAAAGAAAAGTATTATATAGGAACCTGGCATCTTAGGTCTAGGAATCAAGATAAACTGGAAGTGGTCATACAGGAGATTGCAAGAGTGAACATTGACATTTTAGGAATCAGTGAACTAAAATGGATGGGAATGGTGAATTTAATTCAGATGACCATCATATCTACTACTGTGGACAAGAATCCTTTAGAAGAAATGGAGTAACCTCTTGGTCAACAAAAGATTCTGAAGTGCAGTACATGAGTACAATCTCAAAAATGACAGAATGTTCTCAGTTCATTTACTCAGTTGTGTCTGACTCTTTGCAACCCCATGAATTGCAGAACGCCAGGCATGCCTGTCCATCACCAACTCCCGAAGTTCACTCAGACTCACATCCATCAAGTCCTTGATGCCATCCAGCCATCTCATCCTCTGTCATCCCCTTCTCCTCCTGCCCCCAATCCCTCCCAGCATCAGAGTCTTTTCCAATGAGTCAACTCTTCGCATCAGGTGGCCAAAGTTCTGGAGTTTCAGCTTTAGCATCAGTCCTTCCCAAGGATACCCAGGGCTGATCTCCTTCAGAATGGACTGATTGGATCTCCTTGCAGTCCAAGGGACTCTCAAGAGTCTTCTCCAACACCACAGTTCAAAAGCATCAATTCTTCAGTGCTCAGCTTTCTTAACAGTCCAACTCTCACATCCATACATGACTACTGGAAAAACCATAGCCTTGACTAGATGGACCTTTGTTGGCAAAGTAATGTCTCTGCTTTTGAATATGCTCTCTCGGTTGGTCATAACTTTCCTTCCAAGGAGTAAGCGTCTTTTAATTTCATGGCTGCAGTCACCATCTGCAGTGATTTTGGAGCCCCCCAAAATAAAGTCTGACACTGTTTCCAGTGTTTCCCCATCTATTTCCCATGAAGTGATGGGACTGGATGCCATGATCTTTGTTTTCTGAATGTTGAGCTTTAAGCCAACTTTTTCACTCCTCTTTCACTTTCATCAAGAGGCTTTTTAGTTCCTCTTCACTTTCTGCCATAAGGGTGGTGTCATCTACATATCTGAGGTTACTGATATTTCTCCCGGCAATCTTGATTCCAGCTTGTGTTTC
>SJYQ01000490.1:40069-71982 GCA_006410935.1 Redunca redunca | reverse complement strand
GCCACAGTCAGCTCCTGGTCTTGTTTTTGTTGACTGTGTAGAGCTTCTCCATCTTTGGCTGCAAAGAATATAATCAATCTGATTTCGGTGTTGACCATCTGGTGATGTCCATGTGTAGAGTCTTCTCTTGTGTTGTTAGAAGAGGGTGTTTGCTATGACCAGTGCATTTTCTTGGCCAAACTCTATTAGTCTTTGCCCTGCTTCATTCTGCATTCCATGGCCAAATTTACCTGTTACTCCAGGTGTTTCTTGACTTCCTACTTTTGCATTCCAGTCCCCTATAATGAAAAGGACATCTTTTTTAGGTGTTAGTTCTGAAAGATCTTGTAGGTCTTCATAGAACCGTTCAACTTCAGCTTCTTCAGTGTTACTGGTTGAGGCATAGACTTGGATTACCGTGATACTGAATGGTTTGCCTTGGAAATGAACAGAGATCATTTTGTCATTTTTGAGATTGCATCCAAGTACTGCATTTTGGACTCTTCTGTTGACCATGATGGCTACTCCATTTCTTCTGAGGGATTCCTGCCCGCAGTAGTAGATGTAATGGTCATCTGAGTTAAATTCACCCATTCCAGTCCATTTTAGTTCGCTGATTCCTAGAATGTCGACGTTCACTCTTGCCATCTCCTGTTTGACCACTTCCAGTTTGCCTTGATTCATGGACCTGACATTCCAGGTTCCTATGCAATGTTGCTCTTTAGAGCATCAGACCTTGCTTCTATCACCAGTCACATCCACAACTGGGTATTGTTTTTGCTTTGGCTCCATCCCTTCATTCTTTCTGGAGTTATTTCTCCACTGATCTTCAGTAGCATATTTGGCACCTACTGACCTGGGGAGTTCCTCTTTCAGTATCCTATCATTTTGCCTTTTCATACTATTCATGGGGTTTCTCAAGGCAAGAATACTGAAGTGGTTTGCCCTTCCTTTCTCCAGTGGACCACATTCTGTCAGACCTGTCCACCATGACCCTCCCATCTTGGGTAGCCCCCCAGGGCATGGCTTGGTTTCATTGAGGTAGACAAGCCTGCAGTCCTAGTGTGATTAGATTGACTAGTTTTCTATGATTATGGTTTCAGTGTGTCTGCCCTCTGATGCCCTCTTGCAACACCTACCATCTTCCTTGGGTTTCTCTTACCTTGGACGTGGGGTATCTCTTCACAGCTGCTCCAGCAAAGCGCAGCCACTGCTCCTTACCTTGGACAAGGGGTATCTCCTCACCACCACCCGTCCTGACTTTGAACATGGAGTAGCTCCTCTTGGCCCTCCTGGGCCCGCGCAGCCACTGCTTCTTGGATGTGGGGTTGTTCCTCTCGGCCGCTGCCTCATTCAAAATCAAAATAATCCATGTCTATGCCCCAACCACTAATGCAAAAGAAGCTGAAGTTGAACGTTCTATCAAGATCTACAAGATCTTCTGGAACTAACACCAAATAGAAATGTTCATTTCATCATAGGAGACTGGAATGCAAAAGTAGGAAATACAGGCAAGTTTGTCCTTGGAGTACAAAGTGAAGCAGTGCAAAGGCTAACAGAGAATGCACTAGACATAGACAACATCCTCTTCCAATAACACAAGAGAGGACTCTATACATGGATATCACCAGATGGTCAATACCAAAATCAGATTGATTATATTTTTGCAGCTGAAGATCGAGAAGCTCTATACAGTCAGCAAAACCAAGGCCAGGAGTGCACTGAGGCTCAGATCATGAACTCCTTATTACCAAATTCAGACTTAAATTGAAGAAAATAGGGGAAACCACTAGACCATTTAAGTATGACCTAAATCAAAACCCTTATGATTATACAGTGAAAGTGACAAATGGGTTAGAGAGATTAGGTTTGACAGACAGAGTGCCTAAAGAACTATGAATGGAGGTTTGTAACATTATACAGGAGGCAGTGATCAAATCCATCCTAAACAGAAAGAAAGACAAAAAAAACAACATGTTATTCTGAGGAGGCCTTACAAATGGCTGAGAAAAGAAGAGAAGTGAAAGGCAAAGAAGAAAAGTAAAAATATATCCATCTGAATGCAGAGTTCCAAAGAAAAACAAGGAGAGACAAGAAAGCCTTCTTAAGTGAACAGTGCAAAGAAATAGAGGAAAACAATAGAATGGGAAAGACTAGAGATCTCTTCAAGAAATTAGGGATACCAAGGGAACATTTCATGCATTGATGGGCACAATAAAGGACAGAAATGGTATGGACCTAACAGAAGCAGAAGATATTAAGAAGAGCTGGCAAGTATACACGGAAAAACTTTACAAAAATGTCTTAATGACTCAGATAACCATGATGATGCAATCGTTCACCTAGAGCCAGATATCCTGGAGTGTGAAGTTAAGTGGGCCTTAGGAAGCATCACTATGAACAAAGTTATTGGAGGTGATGTAATTCCTGCTGAGCTGTTTCATATCCTAAAAGATGATGATGTTAAAGTGTTGCACTCAATATGCCAGCAAATTTGGAAAAGAGCAATGGCCACAGGACTGGAAAAGGTCAGTTTTCATTCCAGTCCCAAAGAAGGACAATGCCAAAAAAATGTTCAAACTACCATACAATTGAGCTCATTTCACATGCTAGCAAGGTAATGCTCAAAATCCTTCAAACTAGGTTTCAACATTAAATAAACCAAGAACTTCCAGATGTATAAGCTGAATTTAGAAAAGGCAGAGGAACCAGAATTCAAATTGCCAACATCCTCTGGATCATAGATTAAAGCAAGAGAATTCCAGAAAAACTTCTCCTTCACTGGCCATGCTAAAGCCTTTGACTGTGTGGATCACAGCAAGCTGTGGAAAATTCTTAGAGAGATGGGAATATTAGACCACCTTACCTGCCTCCTGAGAAACCTGTATGCAGGTCAAGAAGCCATAGTTAGAACCAGATTTGCAACAACAAACTGGTTCAAAAATTAACAAAGGAGTATGTCAAGGCTGTATATTGTCATTGTTTTTATTTAACTTATATGCAGAGTACATCATGCAAATACTGGGCTGGATGAAGTGCAAGCTGGAATCAAGATGCTGGGAGAAATAGCAACAGCTTCAGATATGCAGATGATACCACCCTAATAGCAAGAAGTGAAGAGGAACTGAAGAGCCTCTTGATGAAGGTGAAAGAGGAGAGTGAAAAAGCTGGCTTAGTACTTAATATTCAAAAAATGAAGACCGTGGCATCCAGTCTTCTCATATCATGACAAATAGATGGGGAAACAATGGAAACAGTGTTAGATTTTATTTTCTTGGGCTCCAAAATCACTGTGGATGGTGACTGCAGCCATGAAATTAAAAGATGCTTGCTCCTTGTAAGAAAAGCTCTGACCAACCTAGATAGTGTATTAAAAAGCAGAGACATCACTTTGCTGACCAAGGGCTGTATAGTCAAAGCTCTGGTTTTACCAGTAGTCATGTATGGATGTGAGAGTTGGACCATAAAGAAGGATGAGCCCTGAAGAATTGATGCTTTTGAACTGTGGTGCTGAAGAAAACTCTTGAGAGTCCCTTGGACAGCAAGGAGATCAAACCAGTCAATCCTAAGGAAATCAACCCTGAATATTCACTGGAAGGACTGATACTGAAGCTGAAGCTCCAATACTTTGGTCACCTGATGTGAACAGGCATCTCACTGGAAAAGACCCTGATGCTGGGAGAGATTGAGGGAAGGAGAAGAAAGGGGTGACAGAAGATGAGAGGTTTGGATGGCATCATCATCTCAATGGACATAATTCTGAGCAGACTCCAGGAGACAGTGAAGGATGGGGAAGCCTGGCATGCTGCAGTCCATGGGTTTGCAAAGAGTTTGACTTGACTTAGCAACTGAACAACAACTTATCTTTTATGAATAAACTCCACCTCTTATCTGCTCTCAGGATAACATCGTGCCCCATCTTTGTATAGGCTACCAAATTACCAAAGCTCCATATGACCTTTCCTTCTTTTGAATTCCTCCATCATATTGTGGGTAACACAAGTTTAACAGTTAACCAGATATATGTTCATTCATTCTTTAACATTTTGTTTGTGTGTTGTAAACGAAGGCACATATTATCTTCTTTATAATCTTCTCAGCTCCTAGTCCTTTACCTTGCACATGGAGGGTACTCAAAACGTTTAATTGATTGAGCATGTCATGTCTACCTTCCCAAAACGGTGCCATACTCAGGCCTTCATATCTTCATATCTGCAAGGATATTGTGTATTTGACAACAAACAATGGCAAAAACAACATGACTGCAGAGAACATTCTGGTTAAGATGAAATACTAGAAATTTCAATCTTTATATAAGGTTGATGGGATGCAAAATGATTTTGCGGAGGAAAGAAATAAAACAATAGATTTGGAATATCCCCTTAAGGATGGGATGTGCTGCTGGCACGTGCCTTTCCCCTCTTCCTTCTCCTTCCTATGAAATGTGGGCTTGATGGCTGGAACACCAGTAGATGTACTGGAACCTTAAAAACGGAACCCATGAAATAAAAATGGTTGAGTAGAGAGATGAAAGGCTTCTGTGATTTTGATGATCAGGGAGGCACCATACCAGCCTCCACATTTCTGTTACATGGGTGAACTCATATGTGTTCAAGGCACTGTGGTCTGATCTCTTTTCTAGCAGCTGAACACAATTCCTAATAGACAGACTCATTATTATTATTATCGTGATTGTTGTGTTGGCCACCAGATTGAGTCTTTAGCAGCATGACTATTGTTCACTGATTTCAGAATTCTGGTCACTTCTCCATGTTCTCCAAAAATAACTGAGAGGTGGATAGTAATTTTTTAACAACAACAACAAAAAAGAGCACTGAAATGAACTGGGTATAGATTTTTTAGAAGACTTTTACAATGCACTTTGAAAAACTAGGCAATTCCCTAGCATATCCCTTGCTCCCAGGTAAGGGCTCTTTGCTACAAATAAAGAGCAACACTTGTTTTAGAGCATATTACAACCATCCATTAATGACAGTGATACAGGGTGGAGGTAGAAACCAAAGGATGAAAATCCAAAATACAGAGAATCATAAAAGCAGTTTTAATTTTTGATGTTTTACAATTTTATATTAACATTTGAAAAATATCTAAAAAACAAAACCAGCTTGTGAATACTAGACCTGGGGTAGGTCAATGTCTAGGTCTTCCTTGGCAAACCTCCACTGGCACGCCTCAATTTTTCCTTATTCCCTTCACCTCTGGTACAGAGAGCAGACAGCGTCGCTCTCACTCCAGCCATGGGGGAACCAGAGGAGCTGTCTGATTCCTGTTCAGATCCTTCCTTTGTCAGAGATGAGTACTGGGGTGGCGGTGACAAAAAAAAACCGAGGTAAAAGAGGGCTGTGAGTGCTGAAGAATGAACTGAAAAACTGTCTAAAGGTAATTAGGTGTTTTGTTCTGTCTCCAGCTCTTGCTGGATTTCAGGCTGCATTCTGGAATAAAACAAAACATGATAATATTGCATGGACATTAAACAAAGAAATTAATTAAGTAGAGGAGGCTATAATAGCAGAGAGAACTTGAAAAGGTGGCGTAGCACAGATTATCCACAAGGAAAGTGTTGGCGATACAGTCAGTTCAGTTCAGTCACTCAATCATGTCCGACTCTTTGCGACCCCATGAATCGCAGCACACCAGGCCTCCCTGTCCATCACCAACTCCCGGAGTTCACTCAGATTCACGTCCATCGAGTCAGTGATGCCATCCAGCCATCTCATCCTCTGTCATCCCCTTCTCCTCCTGCCCCCAATCCCTCCCAGCATCAGAGTCTTTTCCAATGAGTCAGCTNTCACCATCTGCAGTGATTTTGGAGCCCCCCCAAAATAAAGTCTGACACTGTTTCCACTGTTTCCCCATCTATTTCGCATGAAGTGATGGGACCAGATGCCATGATCTTTGTTTTCTGAATGTTGAGCTTTAAGCCAACTTTTTCACTCTCCACTTTCACTTTCATCAAGAGGCTTTTTAGTTCCTCTTCACTTTCTGCCATAAGGGTGGTGTCATCTGTATATCTGAGGTTATTGATATTTCTCCCGCCAATCTTGATTCTACCTTGTGCTTCTTCTAGCTCAGCGTTTCTCAATACAGAGTGTACTCCAATTGGCAACAATTACAGTGTTAAGAAGAACATTAATACAGGCAACAGAGGCTTTCAGAGACCAAAGTCTAAACCATGGGAAATTATGCAACCGCATCTTCCACAGGTAAATTTTTCTTATTTTGCCTTCAAAATATGATTTCAAGCTCCCAGAGGGCAAAGAACCACATCCACGTACACTAACCCACCCTTCTTTTAATGGCACCCTGTGTGATGCATGCATGCAGGCTAAGTCATTCAGTCTTGTCCGACTCTTTGTGACCCTATGGACTACAGCCCACTGGGATCCTTTGTCCACTGGATTCTCCAGGCAAGAATACTGGAGTGGGTTGCAACGCCCTCCTCCAGGGATGGCACCCTGCAGAGACCTTTGAACAACAACTGTTTAACAAATGTTTCATAATGAGGTTTGCAAAGAAAGGAGCCAAGTGTTGCTAGTTAACTGACCCCAAAGGGTACTATATGGCAGTGTGGAGTCTGAGAAGCCTGGTCCAGGGCCCTGCTGGGCAATGAGGAAGGCAGCATGGCACCATCTTGTCAGACCAGAGCCAGAACTGGGTTTTCTGCCACCTCTCCACTTATCAGTATGTGGGGGTAGTTCCCAGCCTGAAAGTAAGTGTCCACCCTTGGTATTGGCATGTCCAGGCAAGTTTGAAGACAAGGAGAGAATGGGTCTCTGGGAGGCTGTTTCTCTAAATAACTGGGGAGCTCGAGGAGAGAAGAAGATCAAGGAATACAGGAGCCAGACGCGAATTTGTCCAATCAGCAGACCCTAAGCCATCTGGGTGGCAGGGAAGAGGAGGAGTAAGCCTTTCTAGGTGATAGAAGTACATTCAGGGTGCCTCAGCTGATGGTGACACGTTGCGGAACACAGAAGCAGACGCGGAACCACAGTCAGTGGTTCCTGCAGGCCTGGAATGTCCAGAAGAAACAGCCACTCCAGCTGTCTCTCCTTGCCCTGTGGTTCAGCGTCTGCTTTCTCTTTAACAGCTTAATCCTTCAAAGATCAGCATGGCCCTCCCTCTACTCAGCTTCTCTACCCCTTAGGGCTGCTCTTCATTCATAACTTTACAGCCCATGGATCCTGCTTTCTACTTTCCATTGGGAGTTTCTCTGCTCCTGCCTTCCCTGCAGCCTATCTCAGAGGACCCCTGGGTGAGGTGAACCATCACACGGGATCAAACCTTCTTTGGTCATTATCTTCCTGCCAAGGTATGTTGTGTTCTGAGTCAGAAACCTGTCTGGTCTTGCACATGGGATTTGGGGGTCTGATTCCTACCATTCATTCTTTCTCCACTCAGCGGTTTCAGAAAGGGAAGATACCCCAAAGAAAAAGAGACAAACGGAAAACAAAGCACTGTTTGTATAAAGCATTACCCTGTAGCATTACCCTACCACAGGATGGTGAAAATAGCCTTGGAAAATATGGCTGAAGCTGGGGATGTTCAGGGAGGCTTCCAGCTTCCTCGCCCTGAGTCTGTCCACCTGGTCTTTTCAGGTGGAGAAGCTGAAATGGAGGACAGAGGAGGAAGGCCAGGCCTGACTCAAGGGCACGGCCCTGCCAGGTTGGAAATATCCAATATCATCTGAGAAGCCAGACCCGCTTATGGGACCAAGTAGCTGGAAGAAAGGAAGCAGAAGAAAAGACCTTGATCCTGACCGTGAAGGCACAGTTACCCACTTCAGATGAGACCCCCTTAGAGCTTCACTGTCTAACGTGGGAGCCACTAGCCACACGTGGCCACTGAACATTTGTAAACGTAGCAAGTTTGAAGTGAGGTGTTCCGTAAGGGTATAATACAAACCTGATTTTGAAGACTTAGTACAAAAAATGTAAAGTACCTTACTTATCTTTCATATATTGCTTATTTGCTTAAATGAAAATGTTTTACATATGTTGGATAAAATGAATCATTAAAGTTACCTGTTTATATTTTTTCCACTTCAAAAATGTGGTCTCTAGATAACTTGAAATTACATATGTGGCTCCCATGGTATTTCTGTTGGGCAGCGTCATCTTAGTTCAGACATGTCAGCTCTCTGGGGAACAGGGAGCAGGGAGGCAGGCGAGGAGGGGCTGCAGTGGAGAGAGGCGGGAGCACCCCTCCCCAGCATTGCAGATCACTGCTTCAATCAACAGTGGCCAGGGTCACAGAGTCACATGATCTGAAACATGGTAACCAAGGTGGAAGGACCTGTTTGTGGCTCCTTTGCTCAGATGTGGACCCTGGGCTGGGCAGGCACCTGGGCACCTTAGATTCTTCTCCATTATAATTAAAGTTATTTTACTTGTTCATCTACACAAAACACCTCTACTGAACTTCTGCTATGTGGTGGCACCCTTCTGGGCTCCAGGAGTACAGTCTGGGGTAATGAAAGAAAAATCTGATCTTATGGAGTGGATACTAGCAAGGCAAAAAAGGCAATAAACAAATAAGAAGCCCAGTCTACTTGTGCCATGGGGGATACTGCTGTGAAGCAAAATGAGGCAGGTGAGGTCGCAGAGAGCACATGGTGATGCTGGTGGTTTAATCACTAGGTCGCATCTGACTTGCAACCCCACGGACCATAGCCCACCTCTGTCCGTGGGATTTCCCAGGCAAGAGTACTGGAGAGGGTTGTTGTTTCCTTCTCCAGGGATTGAACTGAGGTCTCCTGCATTTCAGGTGGACTCTTTACCAACTGAGGCACCAGGGAAGCCCACAGAGAGCATGTGGAGAGGTGCTATTTTAGAGGACGGTGAGGGGAGGACCTCACTGACATCTGTTGGAGACGAGAATATGGTGAAGGTGAGAGCTCTGAAGATACCTGGGGGGAGAGAAGACCCTGTGGCAGGAGAGGACCCTCCACTGCCTGCTCTTGCAGGAGGCAGGAAGACAACGTGCCTGGAGTGGGCTGCAGAAGTGAAGGCCCAGGGTCAGTTCCTCAGATTGGTGGGAAGCCACTGGAGGGCTTGGAGCAGAGCAGTGATATTATCTGTCTAGGTTTTAAAAGGATAAGTCTGGACACTTACTGAGAATAGAGTGGTCAGGCAGACCCGGAAGCAGAGAGCCCAGTTTCAAAGTTATTATAATAATCTGGGGAAGAAATGGTGGGGCCTTAGGCCAGGGCTGTAGCAATGACAAATAAGCCTTGGAGGCAGAGCTAAAAGGATTTGCTGATGGATTGGATATGGGGTGCAGGAGAGGGCAGGAGTCAAGGATGACTCCAAGGGTCTCGGCCTGAGCAATTAGAAGCATGCAGCTGCCATCAGCTGAGACGGGAAGACGGAGAGGAGCAGCTTAGTCAGGGAGGACGCGATTCAGGTTGGGAGCCGTACAGGGTGAGATCTTTGGCAGACAGGAGACAAGAGGAGATGGCACGTAGGCGGTTGGATATATGAGTCTGGAGTTTTGAAAGCAGGTCAGGGCTTGAGAAATCAGTCTCTCAGACCTCAAGGAACAAATGAGAATCCTAACACAGAGATAATATCTAATGGCTTCAGAGATTATCTGAGGACTGAGTATAGATGGGAACGAGAAGGTTGTAGGCAGGGGCCCCTTCTCTTAAGAGTGGGGAAGATGGTGAGGAACCGGCAACAAAATACAAAAGAGAATGGCCTGTGGGATAGGACTGGGAGCCTGGAGACCAGTGCCCTGGGGCTGGGGCTTTCACACCCACCTCTGCTGTCTGGCCCTCAAGATCACACTTGGTCGCCTGGTACCCATTTTAACACTCACTGCAAAGAGTTGTTTTGATGTCTGACTTCCTTTTGTAACCCCAGGTTTAATATAGATTCTGGCATTGAGTAAGCTCAGTAAATATTTGTCAAATAAATCAGCAAGCATTTAAAAAAGGAGAAAGAACAGTCTGGCGTTTTTTGTTATGTCGTTTTCATACGCATTGAAATGCAAATTTTTAACACATATTCTCTTGGGTTAGCAGTAGGGAGGAGGAGGTAGGGTGAGGGTGATAATAGGAGATGGCAAAGGGTGCCACTGAGCCCCGCCTTGTCCAACTCTGCCCCTCAGCTCCTCCCCTGCCCCCCCTTCCCCCCCGCCCTGCAGACAGGGAGGACAGAGACTCTCATCACTATTGCAGCTGACAAACCACGTGACGAGCGAAATCACCAGCGGGCAGCCCAGGCATTTCCATTGTCACAGTCACTCATGCTGCTGTCAGGGGACTTATCTGAGGTGTTGCCATGTCCAGAGCTCAGCTCTGAATCGAGAAAGCAGAGGGCCCCCAGGAATCGTCCTCCTCGTTGGCGTCTGTCTGAAAATCAAACTCCATTTTGTGCTCAGCCAGTGTCTGGATGGCTGCTTTATTATTGATCAAACAGGTCTCTACAGAGAGCCGCCCTGCGATGAGAAAAATCTTAAAAGGCTCCCTCGGCTGTGATTCAAGTCGGAGAATCAAGCCCCGAGCTTATTTCAGGACCAGAGGCCTGCCTGTGTGGAGACAGATGCTGAACACCTTTCTATCTGACTGTGCTGGACCTGGAAGTCTGTGTAGCTCCCACTCCACACTGTAAGGCTTTCACTACTGTGATCAGAGCAAACCACACACACACAACTCCTCCCAGCCCACTCTTCCTCCGCTGGTGATATCCGGGTTATAGGGAAAATGTCAGCCTCTTGGATACTTGCCAGCATCTGGGTGCTCAGTGCTGAGTAATGAGTCCTCCTCACGTCAGCATGGGGCTGTGGCTTCCTGCACGAGTTTTATGAAAAATGCCTCTCAACTTCCCAACATCAGTGCATATGTAGGATGCAGGTATTTCTTTTGAAGAAGGTCTACTAATCAAAGAAGGAGAGAAAGAAGTAGGCATGTTGACCAGACATTTCATATTCCTTTCTCCATTTACTCTGCACGGATAGTGTGAATTTGACCCCAGCTGTAACAGGTTGCAGCTTATGAGGAATAGAGATTGGAAACAGATCCATGAAGATAGCAGAGGTGAGAGTAAATCCACCAGTTTATGCTAGTGAAAGCTCTAGAAAGGGAGAGGCTGGTGGGGATTTCTGATGGAACCACAGTCACTGGAGGAAAAATCTTCCCCCTCCAATTCTCCCAGAATGAGAAAAAGAATGGCACCTTGTTTAAGAACTTGCTTAATCAAGCCCTTGTAAGTGGTGATTTCAAACCATCAGCAGGTCTTGATGTAGCTAAAGAACAGTCATTAAGGAGGGGAAGGTTCAGTAATAGGCCCATTTTTATTCTCAGTGGCCCAAAGGGGTACAATTTGAAAGGAGTTTGGGGACTGGGGGAGAGGAATTAAATGAATACTGATCTACATAGTGATGTAGGTTATTAATTCCATTGTGGGTTGAGATGGCCTTGCACATTATGGAGTAGTTGGTAAGGTTTCTTTTCCTTCTTATGCTCTGAGAATTAATGTTCATCCTTGAGAAGTATGTGTGAGTATGTATGTGTGTGTGTGTGTGTGTGTGATGTCTCTGAGGCTCTTTGTGTCTGTGTGCTTTGTGTTTGATTAAAAAATTGCTTCTAGACCTGAAAGTCTACTATGGTAGCCATGAGCCACATATAATAACTATTTAAATTTAAATTAATTAAAGTTAAAATTAAATGTGATTAAACACTCAGTTTCTTAATCACACTAGTAACTAAGAGATGGAACATTTCCATCATTACAGAAAATTACCTGGGACAGCATTGCTTATGACCCTTGGAGGAAAAGACAACAACTTAAGATCTTATATTTTTACTTATTCACCTAACTCATTTTAGAAGGTTTGCTAGGACGTACCATGGCCAGGGCTATAGCTGCAACCAGGGGCACAGGAGACACAGTGCTTGACCTTTAGCTCCTTGCAATGTCATGTGTGGCTAGGTCTGAACTTCCATTTTCCTTTGTGAGGGTGATAGGGAATGAAACCGTCTTGTGTTTCTCATTTGTGGAGTTCAGGTAGGCACATGGGAACGGAAATCGGAGATAGCAACGGAGCTACCAAGTTTTGAGAACAAGCCTGCCACGCTCAGAGTCCCACCTGCAGCCACACCCTAAGTTGGAAGGGTGTCTTCTTACCCTAGATGCTTAAAGGAGCCTAAAAATCTGACCCAGATGACGTGTTAATAACATCACCTCCACATTTTATCCCTGTGCAAATCTCATTTTAGGATGGTTATATAAATCATATTAATGGAAGTTCTTTTGCAAAGGAAATCTATTTTGATACCACTGTAATTTACGGCAATGAACAATTTTAATATACTCAAGAGTTATCTGGATGTGATAATGAGCCATCCACACAATGGGATTTAAAAAATTATCTTTTTATTAGAATTTGATATTGACTCATTAAACAATAATGAATTTCCCTCAGTTCAGCCCAGGGGATAGGGGTGGGCAGAGGGAAAGCACCAAGGATTATTTTTTCAAATGAAACTGATGAGACCTGGATATCCAACTGGACACTCTTCCTAGACTCTACCGCCTGCCCTCCCCCACTTCCTAGGGCCTGCCAGTTCCATCCCTGGCTTGGGTATAATGGTCCCCGTTCCTTAGGAGGGAACCACTTGCACATACTTTGTATAGGATAAAATGCTTAAAAAAATGGCTCTAGAGTTCATGGTGTACAATTGGACTTTGCGTTAATTACTCCCTGACTCCATCAAAAAATTTTCTCTCGCAGTGAAGTGCTTTATGCTGGCCCAAATCACCCTATGGTGGAAGGACCTTCTGCCGGTACTGGATACATCTGATAAACAACCTCGCTCTTGCCCACATTAGTCCTTTAGAAAGATCTACAATGGTTTTTCGCAAAGCTAATGTGAACACTGAGTGTCGCAGGGCTCTTTCTGGGTGACCTCCAATTACTGTGTCATTATTAATAGAAGCTCTTCCTCTGTTTCCTCTCATTATGCAGCTCAATTACAGAGACTCCCTCTCAGCGGTTGTGTCCTTTCCATTTGTTGGTCACTGCTGGGTGAGCATTTTCAGGTGGGGCTGATCCATCGGGTGCAAAGGAGTGCGGCCAGTCCTACATCTTCTAACAGAAGCATCTGTCACACTATTATTTTTCAAAACAAGAAAATTGCAGTGGGGACAGAAGAACGGTGATTCTAAGTGAAGCGCTACTAGAAGCAATTAAAGGGCTTGGAAGGTGAATTTCATTAATGCTGTGTTATCGTGAGAGCCCGGCCACCGCTGCTGAGAACGATCCAGCAAATCTCATTTTCTCTATTGAGTGGTGCAGGTCTAGGGAGGTCTTGGGGAGTCTAATGAGGCCACGGAGAAGCTGGTCCAGGGAAGACCCACAGTTCCTCTGATGGCTGTCCAGAATTTGAAACAAGCTTTCGTTTGGTTTAACACAAAGATGACCTCCCTTCTACCGAGACCGTGAGCCTTCATGTACAAAACTGTAACTGTGATGAGATAAAGTGGGAAATAAGGCAATTAATTGAATTGGGTGACAAGAACCTGCTAGGGAGAGTAAACATTATTTTTAGCCCTGGATTTTCCAGGTTTATCTTTTAAAATGTCCATCTAAATTCCCACCTTTCAAATAGACTCCAGACCAAACTCTTTATTTGGCATTCTTAACTGTCAAAATGTTTTATTACACAAGAAAGCATGTGTACTGCTAATATTTTCAAAACAGACACATTCACTGCAGCAATTACAGGACAGGCAAACAGATGCCTTGGGGCTGTTAGGAAAGTCACGTTTCTGGAAGTTCCTACCCGTGTCGTTTTCTGAGGGTAGATCCAGCCAGCAGTGGAGATAGAGGAAATTTTTTTCCAAAGCACTTTGCTTGATCCCGTCAATGGGAAAAGTGACAATACTCAAGAGAATGGGTTTAAAAGAGTGTTTCTGTCTCTTGGTGGCATGTCATCCCTCTTTGCAGGTGTGTCTTGTCAGCTCCAGCATGCCCAGCCCAGGGTCCTCTAGGATTGGCACTCAGTGTGCGGTACATGCTATTTCCTGAGTAAACATACAAGACCTATCGCTGCTGATTCAAAACAACCTTCCTGATGAAATTCATTTTTCCAGCCATTAGTATAATAACCATAATCAATCTTCTCATTGCCAAGCACAGAATCTCGGTACAGCCAGTTCTCAGTGATGTGAAGTAACTGATATGCCAATCAGACAAATATTGTGTTAAATTGCACTAAACAACATGACAAATGGCACGTTGCACACACATTAAAATTGTGCTTCTCCTTAGATCCATCATAGGATTCAAGGGCATCCACGTGGAGTCCATCAGCAAATCACTGAGTGACAGAGTGGAGGCTGGCAGGTATATTTATTGCATGACAAGCCACTGCAACCCTTAATAGCCTACACAATGACAATGCTTTATTTTTCATGAGTCTGCACTTGGGGCTGGGTTTTGCTGGGTGGTTCTTTGGCTGCATGAATGACTTTTGGGGCTGGACCACCCAGGATGAATTCTTTACTCTATGGCTTCCCCACCTCAGCTGGGGTGACTGGAGTGGTTGGAGGCTGGCTGGGGTTTTCTCTCTCTTTCCAGGTGGTCCTTCTGTGTTGCTGGACCTCTTGTCAGAGTGGCTCAGGGGTCCAAGGGAGAACATTCCAAGAGGATAAACCTCAGGGTGCAAGCACTGATTTAGCCTATTTGAGTCATGCTTGGTCATGTCCAATTGATCAAAGCAAGTCAATAACCGAGCCCAGAGTTCTTGTGGGAGGGAGCTATATAATGAGGGTGTGAAGACAAGGAGGGTGGCTTACTGGTGCCCACCAGAATCACAGCCTGCTATATTAGGAGTGTTCCTGACTTAACCTGGGTAGTACACACACACACACACACACACACACACACACACAGGCTTGCACTATCTGGGGACTAGAGTGTATTACTTCTGCCATCAGAGGGCTGTGCTCTGTGGCTTTAAAATTCTCCCCTTGTCCTTCCTTTCTTCCTCCTCTCTTCTCCCTTCCCTTCCTCTTTATTCTACAGTTTTCTTGATGTATAATTTACATATCATAAAGTAAGCCTGTTTAAAGTGCACAGTTCAATGGTTTTTAGTTTACAGAGTTGTACAATCATTACCATAATCCAATTTTAGAATATTTTATCACCCCCACCAAAGAACACTTATTTGCATTTACTCCATGCCCTGCCCCCACTCTCTCTGCCTCCCAGCCAAAGGCAACCACCGCTCTATTTTCTTTCTTTACAGATTTGCCTATTCTAGACATTTCACATAAATGAACTCAGACACTATGGGGCCCCTTTTGTGAGTGGTTTCTTTTGCTTAGCATAATGTTTCCAAGGTTTATCTAGGTTGTAGCATGTAACAGCATTTCATTCCTATTATTGATGAATAATATTCCATTATTTAGCTAGATATACCAATTTTGTTTATCCATTCATCAGATGAGGATATTTGGGTCGTTTCCATTTTGGGCTCTTATGAGTAATGCTGCTTTGAACATTCACATATAAAGTTTTCTGAGGACATATGTTTTCAATTCTCTTGGGTAGTTATCTAGGAGTGTAATGGATGGGTCAAAACTCTGTTTATCACTGTGAGGAACTGCCAAACTGTTCTGCAGAGTGGCCGCACTGTTTCATCTCCCCACATTTGTTTGTTTTTATGCTAGTGGAGGACAGATCCGCCCCTGTTTAAGATGGCTCCGCAAGGAGGTAAAGACAAGATGCTATCTCAAAACCACTTTGGTCCCCAGGACTCTATGATTAATGGCTGATTCCCAAAGCCAAAACAAATATTGGAATCAGCATAAATGTTTGAGTATTTTGCTATCCTATATTCCAGCTTCTAAGACAGCAAAGGACAGCAGTGCTTTTGGGCAGTGGTCTAGCTTCCCTGGGCAGTGGGTCTCTGCTGATAACCAGATTGGTCCAGGCTTGGCACTTTTACCCACCTCCAACACCAAGTGCCTCCTCCATGAGGCTGAAGGCATTGGCCCCGCAGAACCCTGGCAGAGGGACAAGCTGAGGGAGGCTTGATCCACTTGGTAAGAGTTTCATAAACCTGTGTCTAACCAAAATCAGGTTCCAGGCATTTCTTATTTTTCTGACTCCCAGTCCTGCATCCTGGCCAGCCAAGAAGCTTGTGCCCTACATTCCTGGGGCAGAGCTGAGAGAGAACCAATTCAGATCCCAAAGTGCCTTCAGCACAGAAAACCCCAGCTATTATGTTCTGCCCCATGGAGCCTGCTGGGATGATTCTGTTGTAACAGTCAGGGGTTCTGAGGGGCCAGGCAGCTCAGGACATAGCCTGGGGAGATGCTATCTTGCTTGTTGTCTTGGTCAGAGGGCCAAGGAGCTATTTCCCCTCTCTTCCACCCCAGCTCCTCTTTAGAGAGTTAATCTCTCAAGGTAACAACTCAAGGGATTGCCTCTGACCAGCTGTGTTTGGGGTGACTGGATCTAGATGGATCTAGATGGCAGAATCTGTCCACCGACTTGGCCCTCCTCCTTCCAGCTTGCTTGCATTTACAATGATCCCCTCTGGATCACTGCCTGCAGTGGAAAAGCTACAGCTGGAACCTTGTACATCAAAAAATAACTTTATAAAAATACAACTAACTTCACTTTAGTGGATTCATAGGATGTCCTAGAAGGAGGGGCCCTTCTCTGTTTCTAACCTCTCTGTGTTGACATTGTCCATGAACTCTGTCTCCCACAGGAAACACTGGGCTGCTGAGGGCAAGGCTGACTTTCTTTACAGCTGTCTTGCCAGGACCCAGTTATCGCACATCCCAGAGCAGGTTTGCAGAGGCACTTGAAGAGAGAGCGCATACATGGATGAACGAGGACAGTACTATGCTTGAAAGGATGTCTTTATGGATCTAGTGGGCTCTCACGTGATGAGGAGACAATCTAGCCTATGTAACCTCCCAGTGAAGACTACGGTTCAGGCATGTCATAGGTGATAAAATATTCTAATGAATGAATGTCATAGCCAATGTCATTGGCTCTCACTCTGAGAAAAAACATCCTCAGCATTAGATATGCTTTCTCCTTGGAAGAAAAGCTATGACAGCCTAGACAGTGAGGTATCAATTTTGAGATATCAACAGCAGAGATATCAATTTGCTGACAAATAGTCAAAGCTATGGTTTTTCCAGCAGTCATGTACAAATGTGAGAGCTGGACCATAAAGAAGGCTGAGCACCAAGGAACTGATGCTTTTGAACTGTGGGGCTAGAGAAGACACTTGAGAGTCCTTTGGACTGCAAGGAAATCAAGCCAGTCAATCCTAAAGGAAATCAACCCTGAATATTCATTGGAAGGACTGATGCTGAAACTCCAATATTTTGACCATCTCATACAAAGAGCCAGCTTACTGGAAAAGACATTGATGCTGGGAAAGATTGAAGGCAAGAAGAGAAAGGGGTGACAGAGGACTAGATGATTGGATGGCATCATCAACTCAGTGGACATGATTCTGAGCAAACCCCAGGAGATAGTGAAGGTCTGGGAAGCCTGGCGTGCAAAGAGTCAGACTTGACGGAGTGACTGAACAATAACAACAGCTTTAGAGCTGCTGCCTTAGGAAGGGGGGATTGCTCGGTCACTTTGTGCTCAGATAGAAGCCAGATGTCTCTTGGAGAAGTAGGAGAGAGGATTTCTGCTGAAAGCCTGGATCCTCTTTGGATCACTTCCAGTTCTGAGGAAGTCCAGCTGCAGCAGGGGGCAGCTTCTGTTTTTCCCAACCAACTGTAAAGCAGATTCAACTTTTCCTCAGTTTGCTCTACAAGGAAATGTAGATTGTACTGAAGATCTCACAGTAGAAACTGGAGGAGGCGGCAGCTGCTCTGTCCCCCAGTTCTCCTCTGATGTCTCTCCCTGGTCTCCCCTGTTGGCCCCTGCACTGGGCCTCTTGTTGGTTTCACCATCTCTGTGTCTCTCCCCAAGTTCTGGGATCTTCCCTCCTCGCTCAGGATGCCTCTCTTCCCTTCTCCTTTTGGGACAGAACCCTTTGCTGTCTTGGCTTCTCTAGTCTTGGACACCCACACCCCCTCCTCGGCTCTACACGCTCTTCACCAATAGAGAAGCCTGCCGCCACCAGGACCAATGCAATGGAAAGTGGCCTGTGGGTTTCATGACATGGAGTTTCCTTTAGAATCTGTGTGAATTCAACATTTTCAACTACAGAAGAGAGAGAAGGAAAGAAAAAAAAAACCAAATGAGTTCATTTTCCCCTTGGATTTAGTAGAGGCAAGATCTTCTTTTCAGCCCCCCAATCTCCTCTCCACCCAGGAAGAAGACACATGTATATCATGTGCTGAGGTCAGGGAGGGGAGTGATTGTGAAGTTAGTATTTCTCAAGGAATGGAGTCAGTGTCCTCAGGCCCTTCCCTGGTCCCCAGGCCCTTCCTTGGTCCCCAGGATGACATGAGCAGTCCCTCCCCCATATTCCACGTGCCTCTCCTTATCACACTTACCATAGCTGTGATTTAATATTCATATGTGAGCGTATTTGCTTGCCTTTTTGCTTTCTCATAATACTTTAAGCTCTACAACAACATGGACTGTGTTTGTTTGGATTCAACATTGAATCCATGCAGGGTCCAGCGAAATTTCTGGACAGAAAATAAGTGATCAATTAATGTTTGTGAAATGAATAAATGATGGAAATAAAAAGAAAGGACATGATTTTTATGTGGATATATTTTCAATAATAATGAGTTTATATAGACGGCAGAACAGTCTTTGGAAGGAAATAAATGCTCATGGTTGTACTTGATTTCAAGGACTTGAGTTAAAACCAGGTGAAACCCAAATGAGAGTCCTCGCCATCCCCAGCCTCACTCCCTTCATCTTCCAAGGGACTAGAATTCACTCTCCTGTTTCCCAGCCAAGCCTGCAGATGTCTAGCCTGGAGCCCAACCCTCCCTTTAGGGAGCCTGCCAACCAAGACAGAGAAAGTCTTTGACACACTTACAAGCATATCACAGGAAGAGACCCAAGCACAAAGACTTCTTTATTTTCTAGGGAGGGTGTCTAGTCAAAAGGAAAAGAACAGTCAGGAAAATTGGTGCAAAGTAAGGGCTTCTAAGGATAAGACTAGAGGAAGAAAGAGAAAGAAGTAGGGGAGTTAAGGAGTGAGGGAGGCTCTGTGAAGCTTGTCTTCCAGAAATCCAGGCCATGAAGTGGCCAGAGCAGGGACCAACACTGATAAGGAGAAGGTCTTTACGAGGTAAATGGGCAGAAGGTAAGAGAGGGAGGAAGAAAGAAGAGGAGCCAAAGGCAGTTGCAGAAGGAAAATTGTAGGCAGGCCAGGTTCACTCAGCAGCTTGTTTGCATCTGATATGATCCCTGGGATGGTGAGAAATGATGCCAACAGTTTCAGGCTAATTACATCCAACTATCACACTCTCTCCATCTCCTGCCCAGGTGTTGCCTCCAGCACCAACCTTGTGGTTTCACTCTAGACCTTGAAGAATGCTGAGGGAGGAACAGAGGAGTCAGGGGATTGTTAGGAAGGGCACTCAAGAAGCAAGGAAGTTTCCAGGAGACCCCTGAGGAGGAGGCTGCAGTATGTCAAGAGTCTACCCCCATCTCCGGTAGATGGCCAGCCCACTGCCAGACTGCCTATTGATATTTATTTGTTTCTTGTTTCTTTAACAATGCTACACACACACACACACACACACACACACACACACACACACACTGTTGTTGGCATACACAGATAGGCAGAGTATTTCACATTTAACTCTGCCTTGCTCTTAACAGGTTTAGGTCCCAGGGCCCCATGGCTGTCTCACATGGTTCCCTAGCAACCAAATGAGACAGGGAAATGTGCACAGTTTCATCACCACAAGATGTTAGGTCAATTAATATTCATTAGCAGTGCCTGTGTTTGGCTGCTAGCAGACATTACAGAGGGGAAAAAAAAAATCTTTGTTGCCTGAGTGGGGGATGGAAGGGGTGTAGGGACCAATGAATATGTACATTATGTACTGAAGATGTGTTTTCTTATACTTACACTAGCACATTGGCCTGTGCTTGCAGATTAAAAAATTCATTTGTGTATTTACAATTATTCTTCTAAGTTTATTACATGGGAATAGGTTTCAGAAACAATAGAAAGATTCTACCCTGAAATATTTATCATAACCCATTCAAGTCACCTGAAATTACTTCATTAGTAATTATTTTATTGATTCTATGATTTTTTTTGTTGTTGTTGGTGTTGCATTTTCAACAGAGTCTGAAAAATACAAAAGAAAATCTGGATATTTCCTGTTTACTCATCATGTAAAGATAACCACTAATAGCTTGGTGGTACACTCCCTTTTTGAACTGTGGTGTTGAAGAAGACTCTTGAGAGTACTTTGGACGGCAAGGAGATCCAACCAGTCCATTCTGAAGGAGATCAGCCCTGGGATTTCTTTGGAAGGAAAGATGCTAAAGCTGAAACTCCAGTACTTTGGCCACCTCATGGGAAGAGTTGACTCATTGGAAAAGACTCTGATGCTGGGAGGGGTTGGGGGCAGGAGGAGAAGGGGACGACAGAGGATGAGATGGCTGGATGGCATCACTGACTCAATTGACATGAATTTGAGTAAACTCCAGAAGTTGGTGTTGGACAGGGAGGCCTGGCATGCTGCGATTCATGGGGTCGCAAAGAGTCGGACATGACTAAGCGACTGAACTGAACTGAACTGATACTCCCTTTTGTGTTTTTTTTTTTTTTTTCCCTCCATTGTTGTGGTTGTTCAGTTGCTAACATGTGTCTGACTCTTTGCGACCCCATGGACTGTAGCACGCCAGGCTCCTCTATCCTTCACTATCTCCAGGAGTTTGCACAAACTCATGTGCATTGAGTCGGTGATACTAACCAACCATCTCATCCTGCCCTCAATCTTTCTCAGCATCAGGGTCTTTTCCAATGAGTGGGCTCTTCGCATCAGATGGCCAAAGTATTGGAGCTTCAGCTTCAGCATCAGTCCTTCCAGTGAAAATCCAGGGTTGATTTTCTTTAGGATTGAGTGATTTGATCTCCTTGCTCCCCAAGGGACTCTTAAGAGTCTTCTCCAGCACCACAGTTTGAAAGCATCAATTCTTTGGCACTCAGCCTTCTTTATGGTCCAACTCTCACATCCATAAATGACCACTGCAAAAAATATAGCTTGACTATAGATCATAGTCTTCCTTCATAGATCATACATTCTCTCCATAGATCACACACACAAATACAGAGTCACATACAATTTAAAAAAAGTTACTGGAGTGGGTAGCCTTTCCCTTCTCTAAGGGATCTTCCCAACCCAGGGATCGAACCCAGGTCTCTCACATTGCGTGCAGATTCTTTACCAACTGAGCTACAAGGGAAGCAATATTCAGTACATACACTATTGGCTGTATTTTATAATTCAGCATTATTATGATGAATATTTCCTTGTGTTTATAAGCATTCTTCTACATCATTGTTATCAGTTGCATGATATTTCAGAAAGTGTATTTCCTATGGTTCATTTAACCAAAGTGAGTGTGGAAGTCGCTCAGTTGTGTCTGACTCTTTGTGACCCCATGGACTATACAGTTTATGGAATTCTCCAGGCCAGAATACTGGAGTGGGTAGCCTTTCCCTTCTCCAGGGGCCCTTCCCAACCCAGGGATCTAACCCAGGTCTCCTGAATTGCAGGCAGATTCCTTACCAGCTGAGTCACAAGGGAAGCCTGAGAATACTGGAGTGGGTAGCTTATCTCTTCTCTAGCAGATCTTCCCAACCCAGGAATCAAACTGGGGTCTCCTGCCTTGCAGGCAGATTCTTTACCAACTGAGCTATCAGGGAAGCCCTGAACTCTTACTTTTATTCATGCATTTAAGTTGCTTACACTTTTTGATGTTATAGATAATGCTTGAATGAATGTCCTTGCACAGTCATCTTTGAGACTTTGTCCAATTATGTTCTTAAAGTAAATTCCTAGCAGAATTATGCATTTAAAGGTCTTTTAAGTGCTTTGTTATGTTTCCCTTCAGAGAGAAGGGAACAATGTCTACTTCTAACCGATAGTATGTGAAAGTACACTTCTGATCTTCTTCCTTTTTTTTTTTTTAACACTTCTGATCTTTTAAAGTAACCCTCCCAATGATCACACACGAAGTCCACAATATCCATTGTTAGAGTTTTTCAGAAACTCCCATTTACCATAAACTTCAGTCTTCCCTGGTGGCTCAGAAGGTAAAGAATCTTCCTGCCATGCAGGAGACCTGGGTTTGATCCCTGGGTCGGGAAGATCCCCTGGAGAAGGAAATGGCCCCCCACTCCAATATTCCTGCCTGGGAAATCCCACGACCAGAGGAGCCTGGCAAGCCACAGCTCATGGGGTCTCAAAGAGTCAGACAGGACTGAGTAACTAACAGTTTCAGTTTCCGTTTACTACACCAAGACTGGAGCTATGAGCCCCTTTAAGCGGGAGGGTGTAAATCCTAAAAAAGGGGAACCTGTGGTACAGAAGACTGGTGATCTTACCTCAGTTGTGCCTGTGTTTTTGGGAGAACTCATCTGCCATAGCCCCAGAGTGCAACCTGAAAGCAGCCAGAACAAAGTGATGATACACTCCACAGGCTTCCAGCCTCCTGCCCACACTGTGTTCTGGAAAGATGGCTCCTGGACCTGGAGGCAGTCCCCATAGCTCTGGTTTTAGTCTTGGGGCTCTGGTAGCCCCTAATTCCAACTCCAAAAAGATGCTATGTTGGGGAGAAACAGAGGAGGCCCTAGGGGTTAATGGTGGGCCCAAAGGACTTGCCTTAGGGAGAGAAGGCAGCTCTCAGCCCCCTTGGGGGTCCTGGTGAGGAAGACAAGGGTGGGATCAGCAAGAGCAGGGGCACCCGGGCCTCTGAAGTCCTTCTGGCATTGCTCTAATGTGGCACGTTTCCTTTCATTCCCAGCAAACAGAAAACTCTCCCTCTCAAGCTACGTGGTCAGGAGGTAGGGTGGGGGTATGGGAACAGGAGGCCTGTTTGGCCCCCTTTCCTGGATTCTGCTCAAAAACAGGTTCTGGTTAAGCATGACCCCAAGTACTGCAACTTGAACTTCCAAATCAATGAGACCAGCACAAACTCTTGTGTCTACTGGGCCAGGCTGATTCCACTTTGGGACAGATAGTAATCCCACGGACGGAGGAGCCTGGTAGGCTGCAGTCCATGGGATCGGGAAGAGTCGGACACGACTGAATGACTTCACTTTCATTTTTCACTTTCGTGCATTGGAGAAGGAAATGGCAACCCACTCCAGTGTTCTTGCCTGGAGAATCCCAGGGATGGGGGAGCCTGTTGGGCTGCCGTTTATGGGGTCGCACAGAGTTGGACACGACTGAAGCCACTTAGCAGCAGCAGCAGCAGCAGCAGTGGGCCTTGGTGTGGTTTGATGGCTTGGGATAAGGACTAATGGCCAGAAATGGGGTAGGATAGAGCAGTGGTTCTCAGGTGTGGTCTGTGGACCAACTGATCAGCATCCGGATGCTTATCAGGAGTGCAGTTTCTTGGGCCTCACCCTAATCTACTGAATCGGAATCTCCAGGGAAGAAACCCGGGAATCTGTTTCAAAAAGTCCTGCAGGTGACTCTTATGCAGATATAAATTTGAGTACCCACAGGATTGTAGGTTTTCAGTTCCGACTTTGTCTGCCATCCTGTGAGACACCAGATAAGGCAGCTTGTCTCTCTTGGCTTTAATAAAGGAGAAGGAGACTTGGCCCTTTTCTGTTGCAACTCTCTCCTCTTTAAGTGTATGCGTGCATGCTAAGTTGCCTCAGTTGTGTCTGACTCTTTGTGACCCTATGGACTGTACCCAGCCAGGCTCCTCTGTCCATGGGATTCTCTAGGCAAGAATACTGGAGTGAATTGTCATGCCTTCCTCCAGGGGATCTTCCCAACCTAGGGAGTGAACTCATATCTGTTTTGTCTCCTGCTTTGGTAAGTGGGTTCTTTACCACTAGGGCCACCTGGGAAGCTCCTTCTTTAAGTAAATCCTTGAAATAAGTGTGTGCTGCTATATTTAAAGTGGATAACCAACAAAGACCTACGGTATAGCACAGGGAACTCCGCTCAATATTATGTAACAGCCTGAATAGGAAAAGAATTTGAAAAAGAATAGATGCATGTGTATATATAACTATTTCACTTTGCTTTATACCTTAAACTAAAACAACACTGTTAATCAACTATATCCCAATGTACAGTAAAAAAAAATTAAATACATATCCATGTATGTATGTGTGTTTATACATGTATATGTATGTGTGTATGGGTGGGTGGCTAGCTTGGCCTGATCCTTTTATTCCCCTCCATTTCCTCTTCCATGAGATGATAAAGATAAAGCTGCTGCTGCTGCTGCTGCTGCTGCTGCTAAGTGGCTTCAGTCGTGTCCAACTCTGTGCAACCCCATAGACAGCAGCCCACCAGGCTCCTCCGTCCCTGGGATTCTCCAGGCAAGAATACTGGAGTGGGTTGCCATTGCCTTCTCCAATGCATGAAAGTGAAAAGTGAATGTGAAGTCGCTCAGTCGTGCCCGACTCTTAGCGACCCCATGGACTGCAGCCTACCAGGCTTCTCCGTTCATGGGATTTTCCAGGCAAGATAAAACTAGTTGGAAACAAAAGCCTGGAGTAAAAACCAACCACTGACATTTACTGCAAAAATTCATTGCAAAAGAAGAGTTTTGGTTCTTCAAGAAGCTGCTTGGCCAATCCCAGCAGGATAACAGCTTCCATGGAGGAAAGGGAGAGAGCTCGTTACATTTAAGAGAACAAATGAAATACTGGCTTGGGTTGGACATGATTTGAATTTATAAATTTCTGTCAGCTTTATCACTTCAAATATGCTCAATTCCTGTTTGGTCTGCTTACAATGTGCTTTTTTTTTTGTCTGAAAATTAACTGGTTGAGCTCATGGTTCAATAAAACATTGCTCTCTGGGTTTGACTAAGAGTTCAGCAAACTGATGGTGGTGGACTGTCATGTCTGACGCTTGCAACCCCATGGACTGTAGCCCACCAGGCTCCTCTGTTCATGGGATTTCTGAGGCAAGAATACTGGAGGGGTTTGCCATTCCCTTCTCCAGGGGATCTTCCTAATCCAGGGATCAAACCCAAGTCTCCTGCATTGCAGGCAGATTCTTTACTGACTGAGCCACAGGGAAGATCCTCAGCAAATTGAAGAGGTTCGTTATTGGGGAGGAGGGCATTCCCTGGAGCCTGGAAAATCCCATGGATGGAGGAGGCTGGTGTGCTGCAGTCCATGGGGTCGCTGAGAGTTGGACACGACTCAGTGACTTCACTTTCACTTTTCACTTTCATACATTGGAGAAGGAAATGGCAACCCACTCCAGTGTTCTTGACTGGAGAATCCCAGGGACAGCCTGGTGGACTGCCGTCTATGGGGTCGGACACAACTGAAGCGACTTAGCAGCAGCAGCAGTGTGCCTGGGTGGGAATCCAGACTCTAATGCTTAGAAATGCATGACTTTGGGCAAGTCACTTCACCTCTCAAGGACTCAGATTTTTCATCCATAACTACCATAAAGTATTGAGAGGATTACATGGTTAATATAGGGCAAGTACTGATGCACACATTTCCATGGCAGATTGGCACGTGCCAGCTCTGCTTGCTATTCAGATGAATTCGATTCAGGTCTCTTCGGTTCAAATTCAGACTCACGTGTGGCTTCCATGCAGCTCTGCCTCACTGGGGACAGGGCTGGTATTAACTTTTTCTGTCATTTCTACAGCAGGATCCAGCTGCATTTGGAGCTAACTGCGTCTCATTTGTTTACAAGGTAACTGCTTTCTCTCTTTTCAGCTCCCTCTCCCTTCCCTCCAATTTCCATTTCTTTTGTGAAATGGTTAAAGTGCTTGACATAATTAGCTGTTAATTGTTAGCAGCTGTACCCATTATCAGTTTAATGCCTAATTAATTGCAACAATTAATGCTGCCTATCCTGTCTTAGGAACTGTTGATGAGGGAAGGCTGGTGTTGTTTAAGTTATATCTTAATTAATTTACCTCCAATTTTTAGCATTTAAGTGAAATTCCTAATGGAGAAGAAAATGGCAACCCATTCCAGTACCCTTGTCTGGAGAATTTTAAGGATGGAACCTGGAGAGCTACAGTTCATGGGGTCGCAAAGAGTCGGACACAACTGTACGACTTACTTTCACTTTCACAAAATTCCTAACCTGGGGGCTCCTTCCCTTGTAAGAATAATGAGCAGAGGGTCAATGCAATAGGCAGTGGCCTGGGGTCTGTCCTCTGAAGGCTGGGGGTCCCTTCTGGCCGCTCCAGGACAACCTAGTGCATTGTGGGGCCTTGTACACAAAGGCACATTTTGTAGATTTTTCTGCGCTGCCCTGTTTTGAGAAAGTGACAAGGCGAGCATCTCAAGGGCAAATGGCTTCCTCCCCCACGACTTTGTTTAAATCTGTGGTGGGGCACTCGTGCCCTGTGGGTGAATTGTGTGGAACCCAGACCTGGGGCTCCGGGCTCCTGCAGAGCAACACTGGCTGGGTCATGACCGCAGCTCCAATATCAGCAGGTTGTTCAGTCAGTGACTGGATGGAAAACGGAATGAACGAGGCATCACCTCCATTTTGCAAGCTTTTCCTGGGAGCCAGACTTGGGGCTACATGCTTCACCCACATTAAAAACAATTCTTACAACAACCCTATAAAGTGGGCATTATTCTCCTTCTTATCTCTGTTTTACAGATGAGGAAACCAAGAGGTTACAAACTCAGCTCAAACCTACATTGTTCCATATCCAGTCTGACTGATAGGGACTGATATGTCACTGAACTGCCTACATTTTCTTTGAATAAATGAATATGTGAGTCTATCAGCACTGTGTTCCGAGGTGATTGGTTTACTTTTAGGGCGAGACCACATTGCTTTGGGCAATCTCACTGTCAATAATCCAAGGATGAGGCCAATCCTAGTACAGGAGATGATGGTGGGGTGGGTGGGCTTTTGACTTAACAGTAGACTGTGAAGCCAGGGAGCAGAGGCAAGCATGGGAGACAGATTCCTCTCTCTGGGCCTGAAGGACTTGGGAACTCATACCCTGGCTATGGGATACGTGCTCCAGGATTCTGTGCAGGATGGGGAGCTTGTTTCAGCAGCATGGCAGCAGACTAATGGCTGGAAAAGAGCCATTGCTGTAAGGCATTACTGGGGTCATAGGTCTTAAACTCTGAGAGGAGACAGATGGGGAAGGCTAAAATGATGGTTCCAAAGATACCCACATCCTACGCCCTAGAACCTGAGGATGTTACTTGATAAGGCAATAATTACATTTGCATATGTAATTAAGGATCTTGAGATGAATTGATTACCCTGGATTATCTGTGTGAGCTGGAGATGCAATCATATATATCTTTATAAGAGAAAGGCAAAGGGAGATTTGACACAGAGGAAGAGATGTGAGTGATGTTGGCCACAGCCAGGGAATGCTGGGGCCACCAGAAGCTGCAGGAGGCCAGGAGGAGACTGCTCCCCAGAGTCCCCGGAGGGAGCAAGAAAGTTCCTGCTGACACCATTTCAACCACAGGACACGGATTTCAGTCTTCTGGACTCTGGAACTGTGCAAGAATAAATTTCTGTTGTTCCAGGCCACCCAGTTTATGGTATCTTGTTACCACAGCTCTAAGAAATGAAAACATCAGGTTTAAGGTTTTTCTGGTTCTAATCTCTTTATGTTATCCCTGAGTGTTCAGCAAAGGGTTAAAAAAGAAAAAGACAAAATTTTAAAAATAAAAGAATTTATGATGAGAGCTTAAGATTCATCTTCTACAAATTATCTAGTTAAGAGGCCCCCTGGTGTAAATATATAACCCATTACAGTAATTTTAACGTGGTAAGTTGAGGGTTAAGTTTCAATGCATATTTAAGAAAATTCTCAAATATTTAGCAAGAGAGAAGTTTATTATTAAACAAGAGAGAAGTTTATTTCTTGCATAAAATGAGTCTGGAGTTGGGCAGTCCCGAGCTGCTGTGGCAGCTCTATAGTGTTGTCAGGAGCTGAGGCTCCTTCTATCTTATTGCTCCAGAATGAGATTTTGATCCTCATGGTCCAAGATGACTGCCAGAGTTCCAGAAACAAAATGGAGAAGAAGGCAAAGAAGGAGAGTTGGCCCTCTCACTCTTAAGCAGGCTCCAAAGAAATTTCTTACACATTTCTGCTTACATCTCTTTGGTTAGAAATTAATTTCATTATGATACAGCTGCAATGGATGATTGGAATTGAAATATTTGACCTGGGCTGGTTCTGTTTAGGTAAAGAAGGGGGAAAAAAAATATCTGGAGGCAATTAGCCATTTCTGCCTCACCAATTATTCAAAATTTTAGAGTTCTGGCAATGAGGGATATGGAGAAGGATAAAATTGTGTTTAACTAATGGGGACTTTAATTTTTAAATATCGTACCAGGAGTAGGTCTTGGTTCTGATGTGACAACAAAGTCTGATGTGTATATACTGAAAAGTGTCCTGGCAAGAGTGCATAGAATGGCTCTGGGTCTAATAACCAAAAGGAATAGAAAGGGAAAGTGGTTGTTTAGTTGGAGGAAAATTCTTTTAAGGAAAAAAAAAATCTATTTTCGTATAAATTCAGGGTTGTCCTATGGATATGAGAATGAGTTGTTTCTTTGATGAGGTAGAAAAGGAATGGAGTGAAAGAGAGATCAATTTTAGCTCAGTAGGAGAAAGAACTTCCTAACAACTGAAAAGCCAGCAGTGGGAGAGCTGCCTCTTAAGAAGTGACTCCTTTACGAGGCCAGGAGCTGTTGGGGTTGCAGAGGGTGGGTCCTGGGTAGGAAGTTGGACTGGATGACCTCCCTTCTGACCCTGCGCAGCTGCGGGGAGTCAGAGGAGACCTTCCAGGGGTTTAACAACCACAGAGGAGGACACAGCACTGTGGGGGTCTGTGTCTTAATGAGTCAAATGATTTATGCTCCCAGGGAGGGAAATTTCCATGCCCCCAGATAACAAAGCCATGGTTGTTGCCCGGCTGAAGCCTGGAGCTCTGTGCCAGGATCCCAAGGAAAGAATGCAGGGAGTGTGGCCTGGGCTTGGAGCTGAGCCCTGGAAATGTCTGGGCCAAGGTGACAGGGGGCCAGCAAATTTCAATGGTGGGGCTCTCATTCTGTTTGACTCTTGAAGTGCTGAACTTGGGAGGAGCAGTCAGTCAGTTTTCTGCATCTTCTGAGATAAGCCTGGCAATCTGGGATTTCCAAGGTCAAGGGCAAGGGCCAAAAGGGAAGAAGCGGCCTGGATCCTTTCTCTGGCTATATCTATGGCATAAACAAGAGATGCTCTCTAGTCAGAAGAAGCACCATGGCTCAATTTCCATGAAATGATGGCTCACCTCCACTGATATCAATGGTGAGCATGTGCAGAACATGGCATCCATATAAGACTGTTAAACTAGTTTGTCAACCCTAAAGGAAATCAACCCTGAATATTCACTGGAAGGACTGATGCTAAAGCTGAAGCTCCAATACTTTGGCCACCTGATGTGAAGAACTGACTCACTGGAAAAGACCATGATGCTGGGAAAGACTGAAGGTAGGAGGTGAAGGGGGTGACAGAGGATGAGAAGGTGGGATGGCATCACCGACTCAATGGACATGGATTTGAGCAAACTCCGGGAGGTAGTGAAGGACAGGGAAGACTGGCATTCTGCAGTCCATGGGGTCACAGAGTTGGATACGACTGAGCGACCAAATAACAATAAAACTAGCTTGAACAGCAAGGAACTCTTCTCAACTCCCCAAACCAGAGGAGATCCGGCACAGCGGGTACATAGCCTCACACTCTGCCATCAGGGCTCTCATCCCTCTCCCTCTCTTGGCTTGGCTTTGACTCTTTCTGCACAGCAGCCAGGCAGTTGCCTGGGAGAGATGGTTCAGAGGCTTCCAAACCCACAGCTCACATTCCAGCTTCCCCGTGTCTTCTTCTGCCCTCTGTCCTTAAGCCTGGAGGCCAGCTCTCCCTGAGACAATTGTCCTAATCAGAGGGTCTTCAGGAAACAGGAAGGCCCTTAGTAGGAAGCTTGTAGACACATCCCAGCATGGCTCCCAGGGCCTGCCATGCCTTTCTTCTTCAGCTCCCCAGGAGTCTGGGAAGGTTAATTTGTTTATCCTCAACCAGGCACCCTGCCAGCATTTCTGTTAGCAGTGCCAGGACCCTTAAGGGTCTTGAGTATTGGCAGCTCCCAAGCCCTGGCCAGGAGGAGTTGCAGACAAGGAATCACACACATATCCCACCGCATTGGCCCAAACTCTGCTCTCTTTCCTTTGGCTCTTCTTGCCTCTCCTCCGTCTGGAATCTCAGACCCCTCCAGCTCCGGACCCAGGTGAGACTCTGGTCCCTCGGCTTCATGTGTGTCAGCTCCCTGGGGGAGGTCCAAGATGTGGCCCCTGGAGCCAGCATCTGCCTTCATCCCAACCCAGACAGACTGCTGCTCTGGAAGAAGCTGCTTTGCCAAATGCTCTGATGCTGTTCGCTCCTTCTCAGATCGCAGTGCAGGACCACAGCCTCCTCTTCTTGCCGAGAAACCATGTGAATCTGAGTTCTTTTCCCCTGTGGGGCAAGGCCAGGGGCACAAGGAATTTAAAGGAACTGAACAGATTTATTAAGAGATCTCAGTAAAACTCAGCTTCTAACTGTCACCGTGTGTCCTGGTAACACTCACCTGTAGGAAGCGAAGCTCTTCATTGCAAGCAGTAGCAGCTGATTCTGGCTGATTAAGCAGTTAAGGTTCGGTCCAAGGATACTGGGTGTCTAGGAAGCGAAGCTCTTCATTGCAAGCAGTAGCAGCTGATTCTGGCTGATTAAGCAGTTAAGGTTCGGTCCAAGGATACTGGGTGTCTCACAGACTCAGTGGAGACTGGAGAGCCAGGCCTGAGGCTACACTTCCAGAATAAATGTTCCATTATAGGCCGTAGAATTGGCCTACTGAGCAAACTGCTGTTACCGCTGCTGCTGCCAACTACAAGCTGCAGTTCGCCTCACTGCCAGGAAGCTGCTTATCACCGTCACCGTGGCCTTCATGTCAACACTGCATCTGGCCCAGGAAGGTGACCTTGGCCATCCCTGCTGCCCCTCAGTCACCTGCTGTGTCTTGGCTACAGAGGAGGCTGGGGAAGTGACTGCTCTAGTTTCTGACTCTTTGGGAGGGAGAATCCATAAGGTGGGACATTCCTCAAATGTAAGAAGAGTGTTCAAAACGTGCTGGGCAGCCAGAAACTTTGACAACTGCCTGCGTGTCTCCCCTCTCCAACCCCGTGTAAGGTGTATACCTGCACTTCTGTGACATAGAGGTTTCTGTGTCACTCAAGGGTGCTGCTGGAGGGGGTTGATACACTGACCATGTTTTGGGGGCAGCAGGGCAGAGGAGTGGGGAGTAGGACACAGAGGGGGTGAGACCTCTAGGACCAAGCTGCAAGTAGGAAATACACTGACCATGTTTTGGGGGCAGCAGGGCAGAGGAGTGGGGAGTAGGACACAGAGGGGGTGAGACCTCTAGGACCAAGCTGCAAGTAGGAAGCTTGAGTTCCTGCTGGCGGTGATGGGAGGGCAGGAGGCCGCCAGGGTCTTTCCAGTGACAATGTCCAGGGTCTTTCCAGTTTGTCTCCAGGGACAGATGGTGGGATTCACAGCTGGTCACTCTGGATGGTCCTTGCCCTTCAGCCCTGGGTTGCTAGGCTGAAATAGCAGGCTTTCTAACACATGTCTCCCCTCCAGCTATTTGATGTAAAATGCTGGGCCACTGTCTAAGACTCACCTATAAGAAATCAAAGGAGGAAGACACACATGTAGTCCCAAAATGGGATTGCTTCCATCAATGTCATCTCATTTAAAAATATCTT
>SJYQ01000490.1:0-40054 GCA_006410935.1 Redunca redunca | reverse complement strand
TTGGGAGGGAGAATCCATAAGGTGGGACATTCCTCAAATGTAAGAAGAGTGTTCAAAACGTGCTGGGCAGCCAGAAACTTTGACAACTGCCTGCGTGTCTCCCCTCTCCAACCCCGTGTAAGGTGTATACCTGCACTTCTGTGACATAGAGGTTTCTGTGTCACTCAAGGGTGCTGCTGGAGGGGGTTGATACACTGACCATGTTTTGGGGGCAGCAGGGCAGAGGAGTGGGGAGTAGGACACAGAGGGGGTGAGACCTCTAGGACCAAGCTGCAAGTAGGAAGCTTGAGTTCCTGCTGGCGGTGATGGGAGGGCAGGAGGCCGCCAGGGTCTTTCCAGTGACAATGTCCAGGGTCTTTCCAGTTTGTCTCCAGGGACAGATGGTGGGATTCACAGCTGGTCACTCTGGATGGTCCTTGCCCTTCAGCCCTGGGTTGCTAGGCTGAAATAGCAGGCTTTCTAACACATGTCTCCCCTCCAGCTATTTGATGTAAAATGCTGGGCCACTGTCTAAGACTCACCTATAAGAAATCAAAGGAGGAAGACACACATGTAGTCCCAAAATGGGATTGCTTCCATCAATGTCATCTCATTTAAAAATATCTTTGTCTTGGCTCTCCTATCAAGATGTAAGCTCCTATAGAGTCTTGCCTGGGGACGGTGCTGCCTAACACCTGAAAGAGGCTTTCTGAGACAAAGCTGATATTTACTGATGCTGTGTGTTGGGTACTGTACAGAGGGCTTTACATAAATTATCTCAGTTAATCCTCATAGCAACAGCCAGGAAGGATGAGCTATTATTATTCCTACTCTACAGTTGAGGAAACTTGGGCTTAAAGAGGATCAGTAGCTCAGCCAATGGCAAGCCACTCAGCAGCAGAGCTGGGACTTGAAGCTCAGCCGCCTGACCTCAAGTCCATGCAGCCAACTCCCTCTCTGGGATCTCACTCTAGAAAGTATTTTGACCTCAAACATGAGCCTTGGAGTGTCCTCCTCTCTTCTAGGGTACCATCCAAGTCAAGATTAGAAAAATTGCAGTAGAGATATCTGTGTTAGGTCTTGCATACAAATAGAAGATCAAGTCACAGGGTAGCAGCCCCCTTCCTAAGTCACACAACTTGTCATCCTCAGAAGCTTAAATCTGGAGCTGAACTAATTCACTCACTTGTGAGCAGAGGATGACCAGCCCGTAGAGGAGCTGAGACAGAAGGCAATACCTTCCAGAAGGACTTTGTAACATGTTGGAGGCTCTTACTATTTAGAAGAGAGCAAGGAAACTGGTGGGTGGGAGGGCCCAGGTGTCCACGAGGAATCACCAAAAGGGAAATAAATGAGGAGAAGAGGCTTGATTGGGAAAGAATAAAATGAGGATTACCCAGAGAAGTCCCAGGAGGCTGGGGGTATGCCCTCCAGTTGTATTAGGTGTCTTCCTCTGAACCCCCTACATTCCACGTGTTTTCTAAATGTGTCTCTAGGCAGTTGCCTCCCCTGAGAGACTGAAAATTACTCTAGACAAAGGGCTCAGCATGCAGTAAGCATTCTATACATGTTTGTTTATTGAGATGAATGAATAAATCCTATCTTAGGCACAGCAAGGATTTGGGGGAACTGAAGAAAGATCCAGCCTGAGAAAGGAAATCCTGAAACAGGAAAAAAAAAAAATCCTTTTTGAAGCTAACTTCTGGCGCTAGTCTGGGCAGAGGCAGTTCCAGAGATGTGAACCCCTGCCTAGTGATGTCATTCTTGCTGAAGGATGCTGCCGCCAGGCAGCGCCCCCTCATTCCACTGAGGCTGCTCAGGCTGATGGAGACCCCAGGGTGACAGCCAGCAGCCTGGCATTTTTCCATCCCTGCTGCTCCAACAGAAGGAGGTGGGTGAGCTCTACACTCTAGAGATTGAAAACTGCCAGGAAAGAGACAGAAGTGGCAACAGGGGTGGGGGATTGTAGAATGTCAAGAGTTAGCACGGGCTTCCTAGGTGGCACCAGTGGTAAGAATCTGCCTGCCAACACAGGAAATGTAAGGGATGCAGGTTCAGGCCCTGAATTGTGAAGATCACTTGGAGAAGGGCATGGCAACCCACTTCAGTATTCTTGCCTGGAGAATCCCCATGGACAGAGGAGCCTGGTAGACTAAATCTACAGGTCAAAAAGAGTCAGATACAGCTGAAGTGACTTAGCATGAACATAAGAGTTAGTGAAATATTTTGGAAGAAGCTTTGCACTGGAGTGCTTCATTCAGTAGATATCTACTGAGCATTTATTATGCATCGGGGGCTTCCCAGGTGGTGCAGTGGCCAATGCAGAAGACCCAAGAGATGCAGGCTCAATCCCTGGGTCAGAAGGATCCCTTGGAGAAGGAAACGGCAACCCACTCCAATATTCTTCCCTAGAAAATTCCATGGATGGAGGGTCCTGACAGGTTACAGTTCATGAAGTCGCAGAGTCAGTTATGACAGTGTGCATGCACACACCTGCATCTGACTCTACTAACCACAGAGGGGAGATGAGCATGAGAGACAGTCCCTGCCCTTACGGTGTTGACGATCAAGCGGAGGAGACAACCCACAAGTATGATGTAATCTGAGAAAGCTATGTTGGAGAGGTGCAGGGTGCTATTTCAGACAAAGGGAGACCTAGAACCAGATTTGGGGAGCTTAGAAGTGGCACCTAAGCTTGAGTAGGAACCAGCAGGGAGAAGATGATTTCAGATCCAGGGAGAAAAAGCTTGACCTTCTAAAGGAGCTGAACTAAGCTGCATCTGCGTGCATGCCCAGTTGTTTCAGTTGTGTCTGACTTTGCGACCCCATGGACTGTAGCCCACCAGGCTTCTCTCTCCATGGGATTCTCTAGGCAAGAAGACTGGAGTTGGTGGCCATGCCCTCCTCAAGGGGATCTTCCTGACCCAGGGATCAAACCCACATCTCCTGCATTTCAGGCAGATTCTTTACCCACTGAGCCACCTGGGAAGCCAACTTGAAATCTGGCTGGATGTAAATTGTAACTGTAACAATAGTGACAGCTGACTCTGGAGAGTTAAGGCTGTGTAAGATCTGGTTAAGTGTGTTGAGGGGTTTAGATTCCGTTCAATACAACCTGAAAAAAAGCCATCGTCTTGTGAGGAATACTTTCTATACAGAGTTGCATTTAGAGATGGGCACCCTAATCACCAAATTAAAAAGCAGAGACATTACTTTGCCAATGAAGGTCCATCTAGTCAAGGCTATGATTTTCCACTGGTCATGTATGGATATGAGAGTTGGACTGTGAAGAAAGCTGAGCACCGAAGAATTGATGCTTTTGAACTGTGGTGTTGGAGAAGACTCTTGAGAGTCTCTTGGACTCCAAGGAGATCCACCCAATCCATTCTAAAGGAAATTAGTCCTGAGTGTTCATTGGAAGGACTGATGCTGAAGCTGAAATGCCAATACTTTGGTCACCTCATGGACATGAGTTTGAGTAAATTCCAGGAGTTGGTGATGGACAGGGAGGCCTGGCATGCTGCGATTCATGGGGTCACAAAGAGTCAGACATGACTGAGCGACTGAACTGAACTGAACTGAACTGAACTCTATCACCAAATAATCATTTACATCTTGACTTAAATCTCATAAGGAATGTTAAGAGAGACCCATCTCAACCCATGGTAATCCTTCTCTGAAGTCCTCTATTCTCCTCCCCAACTGTCTCAGTCCCCATGGCTGCCTCTGACACTCCAAACCTCAAACTACTTCTCCAGTCCTGTTCATGTGATTTCCCTTCTCCCTCTCCTCTATCCCCTTTTCCCTAGCCCATGCTGTGTAGATTGATGACCATTGCATTGACTCATTTTAAAACAACATTAATTCTGGACTCAAAACATGAGCCTGGCCAAACTTTCTCTCCCAGCCCCAGTACCCATCTTCTGTGTTTCCACCCAGACTTACAAAATTGGAGCCTTTGGGCCATCTTCACATTTGGGCTTTCTCAAGGCTACTCTAATGGTGGACAGTGAAAAGGAACTAAAGAGCCACTTGAAGAAGGTGGAAGAGGAGAGAGAAAAAGCTGGCTTAACACTCAACATTAAAAAAACTAAGATTATGGCATCCCGTCCCATCAATTCATAAAAAATAGATGGAGAAAAAGCATAAACAGTGACAGATTTTATTTTCTTGTGCTCAAAAATCACTGTGGATGGTGACTGCAGCCATGAAATTAAAAGATACTTGCTCCTTGGAAGAAAAGCTGTGACAAACCTAGGCAGCATATTAAAAAGCAGAGAAAAATCACTTTGCTAACAAAGATTGGTATAGTCAAAGGTATGATTCCTCCAGTAGTCCTGTACGATGTGAGAGTTGTACCATAAAGAAGGCTTAAAGTCAAAGAATTGATGCTTTGAAACTCTGGTGTTGGAGAAGACTCCTGAGAGTCCCTGGGACTGCAAGGAGATCAAACCAGTCAATCCTAAAGGAAATCAACCCTGAATATTCATTGGAAGGACTGATGCCGAATTCCAATACTTTGGCCACCTGATTCAAAGAGCTGACTCATTGGAAAAGACCTTGATGCTGGGAAAAATTGAAGACAGGAGGAGAAGGGGTATGAGGACAGAGGATGAGAAGGTTGGATGGCATCATCGACTCAATGGACCTGAGTTTGAGCAAACTCCAGGAGATGTTGAAGGGCAGGGAAACCCGGCAGGACATGACTTAGCAACTGAACGACAAGGCGGCTACACGGCAGACCTGGACTCAAGTAGAGTAGAGATGAGGGAAAGGGACTCAAGAAGAGCCAAGAGGAAAGGAACTGAAGTCAGAGCCAAGGTCACCCAGCCAAGCCATGAATCCAAAGGGGCTGGGAAGAGATGACCAATCCAGATACAAGGATCAGGGCAGAAAATAAGGGACTCTGTGAAAATGAGAAAGCTTTAAAGTGAAAGGTGGAACCAGCACGATTTCCCTAAATTGAAGAGGGTGTCACCAGGGTTCTCAGAAGGTGACTGCAGCCTCATGATCCAGCATCGAGGGAGAGAAGACAGGCCACAGGAGGCAGGCTGAGTGCAGCAAGATTTCATACTTTAATTCCCGCAAACCACAGAGGGAGGGAGAAAAGAAGAGGAGAAAGAAGCAGTAGAAGGATGAGGAGGAAGTGGAAGCAGAGAAGAGGAAGGGAGACAGGAGAAGAAGGAAGGGAGAGAAGGAGGAGAAGGATGAGCAGGATGAGCAGAAGGAGGACGGGGGGCGGGGGGATGCAGGAAGAAAGAATGGAAAAGGGCGAGGAAAGGCACTCTGTTGGCCCCTCTCTGCCCACAGATCCATCACAAGCTGAGTCTTCTGACTCTCTCTCCAATGGTACTAACTCCTGATTTTACCTCAAATAGGTTTTTGGTAGGAGCGACAGTGGAATATTTCTTCTTAAAAAAGAAATCCAAGCATATTTATGCCTCCCATTAGCTTTCCCACTCCTGGACCTCTCTGTGGAAATGCCATTATCGCAGAAGTGATCTCTAATCCTCAGTAGATAGGCAAGAGCTCCCTGAGAGACGCTTCGCAGGAACTTCCTGGGGCAGAGCTGCCCTGCCGAGAGCCTGGCGGGAAGGACCTCTAGGAATATCGGACTGATGCTGGGAGTGTTTGGACTCCAAACCACCAGCCATCCAGATGCTCCCAGAATCTGAATCCTGGGCCTGAGCCCCTGTGCTTCTGAGTAGCAGCTGAGCAACTGAAGGATCTAGATAATGACTGTCCTGGTTGAGACAGGACAGTCATTATGATATTCACATGTCTACTTCTCAGGCCTTAAGTCTCACCCTAATGTGCCCTTGTCTGGAGTTAACAGCTGACACCGTGCCTGACAATGTGTGTGGATGAATCTAGAACCCAGTGTTGATGGGGCTTTTTGAGTGAGCAACTGGGCCTGCCCCCAGATCCCCCAGTTCCATGGCCCTGCTGCCAGACCCTGAAAGAGGCCAGTTGGGCCGTTTCCTGGACGACAATCTCCAAAAATGTGGTAAGGAAGAAAACTTCTTTCAAGAGTAGTGTTCCATGAACTTATTAGAAATGTTTTGATAAACCCTTTGGAGGTCAAGGGTGAGACCCCCACCCCCACCCCTGCCCTCAAAGGGCAATCTTGATCAATAGAAACAGTTGCTAAATGGTCTTTTGAGGATGTTAGGTCCAATTAACATGGGACTCATTTAAAGATGGAGGTAATGTGCATGGTAGGAGAGCAAACTACTCAGGGAGATGAAAGCTGGCAAGCTTCCCTCCTTCTCTGCCTGCCCCCCTCTTAAGCACAGGCTCTTCTGAAGGTTTGGATTGCCCTGTCCTTTACTGATGGCATTGACATGAGCACGTGGCTTTTATTGAAGAGCCAACTCCTGTTCTTTCCCACCCTTCCGGGAGCTTCCCCTCTGCCAGCCCTCAGTGCAGGGCTCATAATGGTAGGCTCCCACTCCTGTGGGTCCTCTGCCCTCTTCCCAGGCCCTCGCCACCTGCAGGCCAGTCCCTGGCTCCTGCCTGAGTTCCCGTGGGCTCAGTCCTGGCTCCGGGCCCTGCTCACTGAGGGCTGGACTTTACCCTCCAGCAGTCTGATTTTTGTGACCCTCTCTCTTCCTGGGGCTTTGAAGTTTGGATTCTTGCACAGTTTGATGCTATTGCTACTCTTTGGGTTTGGGAAGGCCCCTGCAGCCTCAGAAGAGAAGACACTGGCCTACTTACCTATCCTGGAACCCGTTCTCCATCAGTCCCCATGCATATGAGGGGGAGACTGTGTGGCCAAGCTTTCAAGAGGTAACCCGTGTGGATCCTCTTGGGTTTCATGCTTTGTATTGAGATGTGCAGATCTGAGCCTCACAAGTGGGTGGAGAAACAAGGTCTCTTTGGGTGAGGAGGTCTTTTAAATCCACTGGCAAGCATTACCTTTTATCGAGAAGAGTTCAGTTCCTCGACGTTTGAACCCTGAGACCACCCTGTGTAGTTTTAATTCTTATCGATGAGCACCTAGGACAGTCAACTCTTGTTTGCAGAGTGGGGGTCTTTAAAGTCTCCCCATTGCTGAACTAGCAAGGTATGAGCTGCAGCGCCCAGTTAAGTACCCAGTTAACTTCCTCCCAGCCTTGGTCACAACTTTGTCGTCAACCGTTCAACACACACCCTTGTTTTCTGCGTGTTTCTGAGTAAAGGCACCTTGTTTGTATTTGTGTGCTCAGTCGTGTCCAACTCTTTGCAACCCCATGGACTGTAGCCCGTCAGGCTCCTCTGTCCATGGGATTTTCCAGGCAAGAATACTGGAGTGGTTGCCACTGCCTCCTCCAGGGGATCTTCCTGACCCAAGGATCAAACCTGCATCTCCTGCAGTTTCTGTATTGGCAGGCAGATATGCTGAGCCATCAGGGAAGCCCACCTTACTTAATACATGCTGTTGATTCACTAAGGCTGAACGCATGGTCCATGGAGCTCATCTGACATGGAGACTTCCTCCGTGAGGCATCCTCAGCCTCCTTGCTTGTGGGAACCTAGTTGACACTACAGCACAAGGCTCAGTGGCATTTTAAACAGTGACATCATACACACGCACACGCACGCACACATGTGCATGAACACAAAATCACAGAAATATGAAAAATATGGCCGTAAATAGACCATGAAAAGAACACTTGTTCATAGAATGAGCTGAGCAAGGACACTCAGCTTCGCCTGTGCCCCTCAGCTGGGACCGTGAGCCCCAGCTCGCTCAGATTTTTCACTGCTCCCTGTGTGACTGTCTGCAAGTGGCTGAGGATGTGCCATGAGTATCGATTTGGGGATGACAGATACATTTAGCAAGTAGGAGCTTTTGAAAATCAGCATCTGTAAATACTGAGGATTGATGTGCTGTGCCAGGCTCTGCCCTGTGAGGTCAGGCGGGGGTAACCCGTGTTCTGCGATGTTCTTGGTGGGTCTGCATTTGACCTTCCTTCTTGGCCCAGTGGGATCTGATGGCCCGAGGGGGTTTTTTTAGTGGCTCCACACAGTCTGTGTTCCACATGAAACATCTCCTGGGGTTCAGCTGCTTGGCAGGTGGAGAAGTGACCTTCAGTGGGAATCACCTTAATATTTAAGGGGCAGAACATCCATGGCAGCTCTGTTTGTACTGCACAAAGAACAGCCCCCTTGTAATTTGGCTCTTTTTGAAGAATTGCTAATAATTTTGCACTCAATTTCCATTTAAATGGGAACATTAACCTCTGGAGCCTGGAGAGGAGCCTAGAGGGGCACGTAAGTACAGCTCTTATCTCCGTGGTTCAGAGTGTCCCTGGAGTCAGTCCAAACAGACTTCTAAATCCTGTTCCTCAGCAGGTGAGGGGCTCACTCCTGCTTTGGAAGACCCTTTCTTCCCTCCCAGAAAGCAAGTCCGCTTTCTCATTTACTTACCTGCTGCACAGTGAAGAAGTTCTTCCTTAAGTCTACCCTAAAGCTTTCCTGCTGGAACACAACCCTTCTTCCTGGACCAGCTCAGGGCACAGACAGTGGAAACCCACTTCCAAAGCCGACAATGAGGTGCCCAAGAAACTGAGCAGGAGACCCAGGCAGAGGCAGGAACAAAGTCTGGGGATCATTGAAAATAGCGTTTTCTCATCCAGAAATTGCAAGAGACTTCGTGATACTATGTGAGTCACAAAGCATTTTCCTATGTATTCTTTCACTTTATTCTTCTAGTTCATCTGTGAAAAAGGCGCTCAACTTACCTATTTCTATTGAATAAGGAAGAGGGGAGTAGAGTTACCCCAAATCATTTAACAATTGACAGGGCTGGGATCCCCAAAGCTTCTGGCCTTCACTCTCAGAAGGGCTTGGAAATGATCCACTTCTATATCAAGAAGTTGGTGATGATGGTGATGATGATGTAACGCAGAGTTCAATCACTGGCTATCCCTAAATCTTCCAAATTCTTCCTTTAAGATTTCAGTAAACTTGGACTTTGTTGGCCTTTCAAACGTGGCAGAGAATGCCATGTGCTCCTCCCAGTCTCTGCCCTGGGGAGGCTGTGCCCTCAGACCTTGAGTTACTTCGAAATCCTTCGTCCTCATCTCGTGTCTTGCACTGGGTCTGGCTTTTTGCAGATGTTATTCCTACATATGGAGAGGACGGGTGCCTCAGTTCCTACATAGGAGGTGCTCAGCTGTGGAGTGACACCCGTCTGCCGTGTTCAGTGGGCAGTTGTGCCCTGTTGAGAAAGGTGAGTGAGGACTGGGAATTCAGCACGATTTGCTGAGTTGGGAACCCTGAGGTGCTCTGTCTAACCAGATGTTCTCTTATTTACCTGCCCGAAGGGAGCATCTTCTAATTTGCACAGAGACACCCTATAGTCTGGAGCTGGCTCCTAGGAGTACACCCCAGGTGAGGCATCTAGAAAGTGGAGTGGCCAGAGTGGAGCCCCAGGTCAGCTGCTACTACCTGGCCTGGAGTGTTTGTCTGCCGGCCTGGGCTTAGTTCCTGGGGTGGTAGAGGCAAAGCAGAGGGGGGGAGGCAGGTGGGAAGGTGGGGGATGAGGGAGAGCAGACGAGGGGGAGGGGCAGGACCGCCCCCACCCTCCTCTTGGAAGTTCAGCTTCTCTGGTCCCATCATTCCAATCCTCCTTCTTAGCCTCTTTCCCTTCTGTTTCCAACAATGGAGTGAACCCTTTGGTCAGAATCTGTGCTTTTAGTGGGCATGCTCCTCTCTTTTCTGCCATTTACTATCTGCTTTTTAAAAATACTAACGATTAGGGAAGTCTGCCCATCATTTCTGGTGGGGTTTTTTTCCCCTCTTATTTTAAATTCCATTGGTTTTACCTCCTGTAATTCTTGACTGAGCTGGACAGTCCTCTGCAGGCTGAGTGAATGTGGACTGTGGACGTGGGCACACGTGTATGTGTCTGTGTGTCTGTGTGTGCCTACGTGCGTGTGCCTCTGTGCATGTATGTGTGCACACGTATGTGTATGCTTCAGCATATGTGTGTGCAGGTGGCACATTTGTCTATGTATGTAAGAGGTTTTGAGATCAACAGGAGGCAGAAAAGAGTGTGGACCAGTGACCTGTTTTTGTGCTCAGGTTGCCTCTCACTGCATCCAGAGGGATACCTCGTGGATGTTGGTGACTAGTAAGATACTCTGTTTGCTCCCCTAGATTCTTGCCCAAGCTCTCTGCTCTGCTCTCACCCCCTAGGGCCAACCTAACAGGAAGTATCAATGTGCTCCTCGCTCTCTAGCTTTCTGCTGAGTTCGGCCAACAGGGGGCCCGGGTGGTTGATGGGAGGGAGAGGGGAGTGTAAGGTCAGGGCATTTCTCCCAAGCCTCTCTCCTGCAGGGTTGCCTTGGCCGTGTTCCTTGACCACAGCCCATCTCGAGGCAGCCCTCTCTGCTGGCTCATTCCTTCCAGGTTCTGGGCACTGCTCCTTCCCTTATTCTTCTGAGTTACTGCGCTCTCGCTTTCCTCTGGGTCCTGCCTAACAGTTTTGTAAGTAATCTTTTGCTAAAGCCTCCCTGAATCTTCCTGATCTGAGTGTCTATGTGTTTTCTATTGGGATCCTGACTCACCCAGAGGCTCTTTCGGTGCTGGCCACCGGCTAGCTGCATTTCTGATTCAGTCCCTCTGGGTCTGGATCACTGCAGCCTCCATGGAAGGGGGAGCTGCGTGATGAGTTTGCAGTCTCTCCAGCTGAGCTGGTTGCTGTAGGTTGCATTTCTCTCTGCCCAGGGAAGCTGCTGTTCTGCCCGCAAGAAAGGATGGCATCATCTCTCTGCCACCTATTTTGAATATCCCTCCTGGATTGTTCCTAAAGAGTACCCCTCCCTGGGCTAGGGGAAGATTTAGCAGATTTTTCCTCAGGAATGAGATGTTGTAACTCTTGTCTGTTGCCTGGCTCCCTCCCCAACACCTGGGGTGAATCTTTGAGGCTGAACTCTTGACGTCATTTTCCATGTGGACACTCCTGGGCTGTGGGTGGATTTCCAGTGCAGACCATGATATTCCTCCCCCCTCCTCATTTTCTTTTAATCTTTCTTCCTCTGGTGTCCCACCTCTTTTTCCCGGACATTTCCCCTTCCTGTAGAGAAAGCACAGCCCATGGGAATTTGGCACTTCCTTTTCCTGGTGGTGTTTCAGTCTTGGGTGACCCTGCAGTTGAGAGCTATGCTCTTTGCCCTACTTTCTGCCTCTGGGGAGGGTGGACTTGGCCTCAGTGATTGCTGGCTAGAGAAGGGTGGGTGGGAAGGAAAGGGTGAATTCAGCTTCCATGAATCGGGAGCAACGTGGTGGTGGCAGGGGTTAGGAGCAAGACCCATTTGGAGCAATGGTTTCTTTTGCTCTTAATGCCCCAATTAATAGAGGTTAATTTCCTTCCAACAACCCTCTTCTGTTTAGCAACTTAATTTCATCTCTCTTTGTTGTGAAAAATTTTCCTCTCCTATTCTGGACTATACTGCAAAACTCCATTATAGTCCATGATAATTAAGGGTATTGTTCTCAAACGCCTTCTTCCAAATCTTAGAGTGAAATCCCATTTTAACCCACTGTAAGAGTCAAAAGACAGAGGGGCTCTGAGGTGGAAACCACTCTGTGAGGGTTAATATCATGCATCAACTTGACTAGGCTCTGCTGCTCAGCTATTTAGTCAAATACAAGTCTAGATGTCGCTGTGAAGGTAGTTTTTAGATGTGTTAACATCAAAATCAGTAGACATTGAGTGAGTGAAGCAGATGACCCTATAATGTGGGTGGATCTTACCTAATCAGCTGAAGGCCTTAAGAGGTTTACAGACAAAGAAGAAAAGGACTGAGGTTCACAGAATTAGAAGCAATTGGGCCCCAAGACTGCAACACAGAAACCCTGGATGAGTTTCCAGACTGCTGCCCTGAGGAATCTGGACTTGAGCTGCAACACTGGCTCTTAACTCTATCTACAGGTGATGCTGGGAGGGATTGGGGGCAGGAGAAGAAGGGGATGACCAAGGATGAGATGGCTGGATGGCATCACTGACTCAATGGACGCGAGTCTGGGTGGACTCAGGGAGTTGGTGATGGACAGGGAGGCCTGGCGTGCTGCGATTCATGGGGTCGCAGAGTCGGACATGACTGAGCGACTGAACTGAACTGAACAGGTGGCCAATCAGCCTGCAGATTTTGGACTTTGCAGCCCTTCCTCATAGTCATGTGAGCCAATTCCTTAAGATAAATCAATCTCTCTCTCTAGATATATATATGCAAAGTCTCTCTCTCTATATACATATCTAGATATATAATAAATAATCGTTATATATATATATACATACATATATATATATACACCTGGGGAAGGCAATGGCACCCCACTCCAGTACTTTGCCTGGAAAATTCCATAGATGAAGGAGCCTGGTAGGCCGCAGTCCATGGGGTCGCTAAGAGTCGGACACGACTGAGCGACTTCACTTTCACTTTTCACTTTCATGCATTGGAGAAGGCAATGGCAACCCACTCCAGTGTTCTTCCCTGGAGAATCCCAGGGACGGGGGAGCCTGGTGGCTGCCGACTATGGGGTCACACAGAGTTGGACACGACTGAAGTGACTTAGTAGCAGCATATATATACACACACATTATATATGTGTGTGTGTGAATCCCTTGGCTGGGTCACTTTACTTTTAGTTTTTCTCTTCCTTTTCTGTAGGTGTGATGAGAGTGATTTGAGATTACATCTAAAGACATGCAATGCATGCTAATTCTACTTTCTTTCCCCTTTCCTGGGAACAGAGTCGGAACATTAATATCATAATTGACTTCAAATAAGTTGTTCCCCTGTCTACACTGTAAGAGTTAAGCATCAGTAAATGTTAAGTGAATGCACGAAGGAAAGAATGGATGGACAAGAAGAGACCTTATAAATCTTGTAGTCAGGAGTTTAGAAAGACTTTTTTAAAGCAGTAGGATACTCTTTATCAAACAAAAGCTTACATGGGGGCCCAGAATTTAAAACTAACAAAATCACTCTGGTTCTGATTGCAGTGGGTGTGAGGGATCAGGCCCTGGGCAGTTCTGACCTGTGTCTCTTTCACAGCTTTGTCCAGTCCCCTACCTTCTGTGGCCTTGGACAGTGATTACTAGTAAGTAGATTCCAACTGTCTCTGGAGTTGGGGGCGTCCTGATTTGTATTATTTTCAGATTTCCATGGAGTAAATACTTCCACTGATTTTAAGCTACCAGTGTGACATCACTGGCTGTGAAGTTGGGAATACTGCTCAGAAGCACATCATTGTAGTATTTTCACCATAAACATAAAAATAATGTAAACAACCTCAAGAACAAAGATAATAACATGATGTGATAAAATAATCGAGTGATAAATTCTGAATATCTATAACCTTTGTTCGAAATATAATTACAAGTCTGTATACCTGTGGCTCGGAGAAGGCAATGGCAACTCACTCCAGTACTTTGGCCTGGAAACTCCCATGGATGGAGGAGCCTGGCAGGCTGCAGTCCATGGGGTCTCGAAGAGTCAGACACGACTGAGCGACTTCACTTTCACTTTTCACTTTCATGCATTGGAGAAGGCAATGGCAACCCACTCCAGTATTCTTGCCTGGAGAATCCCAGGGATGGAGGAGCCCGTTGGGCTGCCATCTATGGGGTCACACAGAGTTGGACACGACTGAAGCGACTTAGCAGCAGCAGCAGCAGCAGCATACCTGTGGCTTAGATGGTAAAGAATCCTCCTGCAGTGCAGGAAACCTGGGTTTGATCCCTGAGTCGGGAAGACCTCCTGGAGAAGGGAATGGCAACTCACTCTAGTATTCTTGCCTGGAGAATTCCATGGACAGGGGAGCCTGGTGGCCTATAGTCCACGGGGTCACAAAGAGTCGGACACGATTGAGCAACTAACACAGCATCATCATATCTGTGATTTAATATTAATAATGACTTTATTTAACAACATGCTAGCAAAATTGCATAGAACTTAGCAATCCATGTTAGAAACCAGTACCAGCTGGCTTTAGTGCACCACACATGCTAGGGTAGGGTCTAGGGTTCCAAGGAACATAGTTTGAATAGCAGATGTATCCCCCCTAATTTTACAGGATGAGGAAAATAAGAGGCTAAGAGCTTTCCAGGGTCATAGAACCAGAGCCAGCATATTTTGTCTTTGAGTTAGACATTAACCCTTTCCCTGTGCTAGAGAATCTGTGTCTTCTCCCCGCTGGACACACAACTACACCTCATCCCACAGTTCCCTTTGCATCTGGGTGATCCACATGATTGACTCTGGTGGGTGGATTATTAGTATAATGGTGTGTGCCGATTCTAGACTTTCTTATCATAACACACTCGTGTAACACTCTGTGGTCTCTACCCCATCCCCAACCACGTAGCAGGAAGTGAACGGTATGGGGCTCTAGAGGACAGAGGAGTTGCATATTGGAAGAAGCCCAGATCTCTGAACTCTCTTTGGCCTAGAGACACCTAGGACAGATCTCCAATTAGGAAGATCCACACTAGATTTTGTATAAATGAGAAATACACTTTAATTTTATTAGGTCAGTGGGAGTTGAGTTGTTTGTTGCAACTGCCAGTGCTGCTTATGGGGACTAATACACCTTGGAAGTAATCAGTGTAAAACAGTCCTAGTTAATTCATAAGGTATGAATTTGTAACTGAAAAAAAGTAGAGGATGGAAAACTCTGTGCGTGGTAAGCGTAACGGTGGAACACAGAAAACTAGTCTGGCAGAGTGGTAAGTATGCAGCGTTTTAGCCATGATACAACAGCAGTTATGATTAATCATGGTGTTAACACTAGAGATTGTGTTAACACAAGAGATTGTGTTAGAGATTCTTCAGATGCAAGGATCGAGCAGCAAGCTGAGCTAGCGTAAACTGAACATGAACGTTTATTTCAAGTACACAGGAGCATCTCATGGTTGCCAAAGGCACAAACAGAGCTGGGCTTCTGAAGGGTCTGGAAATCTCCAGGAACCCATCTTTTGCCCCTGCAGCTCTCTTTTTGCTTGCATTGTTGCAGATCAGCTTCACCCACTATACATCCTCCTTGGTGGATGGAAAGTTCTCCAGGTTCCTGGACTCACTGTTGAGGGTCCAGCTGGCCACACAGACTGAACTGGCTCTCCCTTTTTCCTAATTCATACAAACCAACTTGGTCACTTTGGATCTTACCTCCAAAGTCCACAGAGACTGTGGTGAGACCTGGTGAGGTCAAGTCTCCTCTGAGGCTGAATTGGCCGTGACAAGGAGGTGAAGCTGTTTTTTATGAATATGGCTGCCAGGGCCTTCCCTCCACACAGAGGGCATATTCTCTGACCTTTTTCCTAATTCATACAAACCAACTTGGTCACTTTGGATCTTACCTCCAAAGCCCACAGAGACTGTGGTGAGACCCGGTGAGGTCAAGTCTCCTCTGTGGCTGAATTGGCCGTGACCAGGAGGTGAAGCCATTTTGTATGAATATGGCTGCCAGGGCCTTCCCTCCACACAGAGGGCATATTCTCTGAGAAAGTGAGGTATTTGTGCCTAGCACCTGAAAACTTACTGCAAGGAGGAATGGCTCACGAGGAGAGGAAAGAAGTTGGCTGTGTGGAGCAGGTCTCCTCCCAACCCACCAGCTCAGTGTCTCCCTGGGGAAGGAAGAGTGAGGGGGTGGGGCAGGAAGGTCACAGCACAGCCGGGGGAGCTGCCTCCAACCAGAGGGAACTGTCCTGAGGGGGACAGATGGTTCTATCCCCTAAAATACAGGACAGAAAGTGGCAGCCCCAGCATCTGTCCCAGAGCGAATCCTTGTAGCTGGTCTTTCCCAGCTTCCCCTCACATTCTCTCTTCTTTCTCTCATTCCCGTGTCACTGGCAGAAATAGTGCCAGATGGAGCCATACTGGAGCCTGAGGTGAAAGGGGAACACAGTAATATTGGTCCTGTCTTTATTTTGTTCTTTGTGGACTTCTTGCATTGATTTTGACTTTTAAAATATTGCATTAGCATATTCTTTATTTGATTACTGAGGATTTGGTGACTCTCCTCAGTTTTGCGCCTGAGGCACTCCTTACTCTCTTCACTCTGGTTCCACCCCAGCCTGTCAGCTTGAAGGGTAACCTGAGCTACACTTTCTTCCTCAGCAGCCAACCTTTCCTGACTCCTTGGGTTAAAGTTTAATGTACTGTGGTTTTGAAAGATAATTCTTCCCCTGCATATGCGTATATGTGCACAGAGTATCACTGAAAAGTTATCCAAGAAACTAGTAAGAGAGGTTGCTTCTGGGGAGGAAAAATGGAAGTGAGGGAGTAGGATGGAAAGGAGATTCATTTTAGAAAATGTATTTAAAAAATTTTTAAGGACAATCTTATTAAGATAGATATTTTTCCTTATTATAAAACCAATACTTATTCCCTGCAGAAAAGGGAACAGAGACTATAAACAATCAGAATTTCACCACCCAGCAATAACTCTGTTAAACTCTTAGTGCTTTTATTTTTTTATTCATTTAAGTAGAGATGATCAAAAGGGTATACTTCGTAAACAACATTTTCTGACTTTTTGTCCATTTGACATACATAGTGAATCAATTTCTAAGTTAATAAATATTTCCCTTTAATATTATTTTTAATGGTTGCCTACCACTCCATTTTTGAATGTGAACAATTTATTTGACCAATCCCCTATTTCTAGATATTAAATCAATTTCCAAGTTTTAATGATTATTAACTCTGCTCAGAGGAACAACCTTGCTATGAGATCTCTTGGCACATGTCTGATTACTCCCTTATGATGAATTCCTAGAACACATCTTGCTAGTTCCAAGAGTAAGCAGTCACTTTGGGAATTTTTTTAGTACCTACTGCCAAGCTGAAACTGTTAGTTGCTGAGTTGTGTCTGACTCTTTGTAACTGTATGGACTGTAGCCCTCCAGGCTCTGTCCATGGAATTCTCCAGGCAAAAATATTCATACCTTTCTGTTCTTCAAGGGATCTTCTTGACCCAGGAATTGAACCCAGGTCTCCTGCACTGGAGGCAGATTCTTCACTGTTTGAGTCACCAGGGAAGTCCATCTATTGCCAAGCTACTCTCTAAAAGGCTGATACTTGTTTGTACCCCTACAATGCGTAGGAGTCTTAATTTAAAACCTGAGCCTTTGGCAATCTGAGCAGATTATGATGTGAATCTATCTAAACCCATATAACCTGAACAAGACTGTAATATTCTCATCCTGTAGTAAGACCAGTCACACAATTAATGTCCATCATGGACTGGAATACTGAAAACAGCTCGGAGGAGGGGCTGAGATAGAGTCTGAGACAAGAAGCCAGGAACCCAGAAATAAGAGTTGCAAAGGACAAGATCACTCCCCCGCCACCACTTTCTGTAGGTCACCGCAGCAGTGAACTCTGATCAACTGGGAGATGAAGAAGAGCCCCTTCCCCATTTATCTTAACTCTCATCACTTTCTAAGCTTTTTCCACATTTCTATTCCTTTCTTTAAATTTTCGATTCTCAAGTGCCTTAGTTCCCTCAAGAAGCACTTTAGGCAATGAAAATCATCACAATAATATCCTCTTTTTAGAGGGGCTGGAAAAGGCATTTCTGTTCAAATTTGCTACCTGCTATTTCCCCGGGTCTCAGATTTGCATGTTCCACAAATTACCATCATCATTATCGTCAGGAGAACTTCACAAAGCCTCTTGCTGAGGCAGCTCTGTTTCAGACTGGCTATCCTTTCTTCCCACAGACTCCAGGGTTAAGCTGACTTTTTATCCCTTTCACAGCTGCCACAGCCTATTCTCCGCCTTGGGCTTTTCTTTCTCAAGTAGGACATCTCTTTTAGGAGTCTAATTATTGTTGTGATCGTCTTACCTTGGGAGTTAAGAGGAACAAGGTGAAGAAGCTTCATTCTGTGCGCTCTCTACACAGGAATCTCTACTGCAGTTATCTCTCCTTTTGGGAAAGGAGAGAAGTCCATTTTTCAGTCCAAAGGCCATTTTTCAGTCCAAGGTTCACAGAGTAGCTTCACAGATATGAACTGAAAGCAAATTTCTCTAGTCCATATGACTCCACAGAAGAATGCTTTGGTTTATTAAACATTCCTGTAAATCAAATAAGAGTTGGAATTTGAGGACCAGGTGGAGAGAAAGTCTGAATGCTGGGCATATCCTTGGGTGCTGGGGGTAAGGTTGGACCCCTCCTGCCAGAGTGAGGGCTTGTGATCCCATATTTCTCCTCTGGCTCTCATCAGCCTCTTCTATCTGGTTCCTTAAGTCTTAAATGTACCCAGGGGCTCAGAACAGACAAGGACTGGAAGACTGGTCCCTTTTCTGTCTTTTTCTTTTGTCCCATGTGCAGTAAATAGGCTTCTTTTCAATTGTTAATTGCCTCGTGTTACAGAGTGTTTGACTCAGATAAGCCATTTGAGTGGACCGAGGAGAATAGTAATAGGCTATAAAGGATTGAAGTTAGCCCACCAAAGTCATTCTCCAGAACCCTCCCTGATGATCTATTTCCTCAGTTTCAGAAGCATATACACCATGTCTCTTCACATCAAGGGATTTTAAACCACTAGTTAATAGAAAAAAAGAATTTGGGTAATAAAATCAACAGACACATGCCAGGTGTAAAGATTAAGGCAATTTTCTGAAGTTCTCCTCTGTTGTTCTTTGATCTGCATAGACATGTAAATGGACTGCCTGCTGTTTTCCAGAACCCCCTTTTGAGAGGACCCAGAGAAAGAGGCTCCCTCTCCCTTTATCACTAAATCTTCAGGTAGAGGGGAGTTTCTTAGGGTGCTCCTCATTCCAGGCCATGGGATCACTCCTTTCCCTCTCCAGGCCCTGGAGACACTTTGTGTAGAGCCTCAGGTATACACCATCTTCAAGCTAAAAATGAGCAATGGGGGATGGGGGAGGGGGTCTTTTTGCAATATTTGGAAAGCATTGTTAGTGGATAGAAATTTCTCTACTTTAAATTTTGTTCTCTTAAGCCTTTGACACCAGATCCTCCACTTATTTAAACTAGAATCTAGCATTAGATGCTGTCTGATAGTGTGAAAATTTTATGTTGAGCTATTTTAAGTTTAATATGTCCATATTTCATGATGTTCCACCAAGAGCACCACCACTGATAGCTGTGTAGCCGTAAAGGACAAGCTTGATCAACACTGGAATAGATCATCCACATTCTTTTTAACCCAAGTGGGGCATTTACATCTTAGAAAGATGGTGGGTCCATTTTAAGGTATGTTTTTGTAAACATCTTCTGTTTGCCTCTAAACAAAGCATAAGCAACCTTCAGCAGAGGGGTGAGACTCTCAGCACTCTGGCCCCTCTGCTCCTTGACATTCTCACATCCAGCCACAGTTTCTTCTAGTCTTTCCCCCACCCCTCACTCCTATGACCATAAGAGTGCAAGGAACAGAAACTGTACCTCTTCTCAGGGCTTCCCCAGTGGCTCACCAGTAAAGATCTGCCTGCAGTGCAGAAGACTCAGGAGACATGGGTTTGATCCCTGGGTTGGGAAGATCCCCTGGAAGAGGACATGGAAACCCACTCCTATATTCTTGCCTGGAGAATCCCATGGACAGAGGAGCCTGGCAAACTACAGTCCATAGGGTCACAAAGGGTCAGACGTGACGGAAGTGACAGAACACATGTGCAAACCTCTTCAGATCTCAGTTTCAAACATTCTCCAATCCACCCCCTCTCCCTGCAGTTTTCTTGCCTAAATACTTCCTCTATCATGGATCTTTGACTTCGTAGAGACCCCTAATCCTTTGACCACATTCATTTTCCATTTTCTATCAGCAACTGCCTAGCTTCACATCCTTTCTTGTCCAGCCTAGATTCTATGGTCCACCATTATAATTCCTTCACAAATACTCTCCACTCCTTTAACTCTTCTGTCCCTCCATTGAGCTTGTCTTACAGAACTCCTCTATTGGACTTCGAAACACTGCACTTCTTCTCTGTGCCTGCTCCCAAGCAGCTGACTCTTGATGGAGACAGTCAATAAAGCAAACTGGTTTTTAATTAAATTCATGATGCTCTATTTCAATTGGGTACTCAATACTGCCTGGCAATCTTACACTGTCTTTCTGGTAAACTTACCCTCCATTTCTGAAGATGATCATTTCATGCCTTCCCTTCTTCTCCCAACTCCTCATTCTCTGACTCCATCCTCGTTCTCAGTTGATGATGACCTCAGCCTTTTTTGAGGAAATAGAAACTATTGGATGCTAACTGCCTACTGAAACTGAAAACCCACCTGCATCAGCAATAATTTTCTCCTTCCCTCATACTGCCATGGAGAAGATATCTCTTCCCTATTAAAGGCCAGCTCCTCAGGAACCTTGGCTCTGCCTTCCTTTATTTCTCAAAGGTGGCATTTATTTGGCTATCTATCCCCTGTCTCTATCACATCATTTTTCTCCTCCCACTCTACCAAATCATTCATATCATGTAAGACATGTTCCAAACTTATAAAACATAAGAATGAGAATGACTTTCCTTGATCCTACCAATGTGATTTTTGTTTGTTTGTCTTTTGGTTTTTGTTTGTTTTCTTTTGCTGGGAGAAGGAGCTGCTTGTTTTAGTCTCACACATGATATTTATTACTTGACCCTTTCCCTTCTGGCTTCTGCTTCCACATGACTGAAACGCCCCTCCTCACGGTTACTGATGGTTTTCATGTGACCACATTAATCCTCATCTTGAACTTCCAGGAGAATTGGGTGCCACTGATTACACTTCCTTCTTGAAACATACAACTCTCTGTGTACGTGTGCTTTTTAGCTCTTAGTTTCCTTCCAAAACTTTAAAACTGTGGTGCTGGAGAAGACACTTGAGAGTTCCATTCCCTCCGCGGAATGGTTAAAGGATGCCCTGCCCCAGTGCTTGACTTCTGCTGGGCGGAGGCTTCGCCAAAGGCCTATGATCTCTAGGAAAGCAAGGAGATCAAACCAGTCGATGTTAGAGGAAATCAATGCTGAATACTCTTTGGAAGGACTGATGGTGAAGCTGAAGCTCCAATAATTTGACAACCTGATGCGAACAGCCGACTCATTGGAAAAGACCCTGATGCTGGGGAAGATTGAGGGCAGGAGGAGAAGAGGGTGACAGAGGATCAGATGGTTGGATGGCATCACTGATTCAATGGACATGAACTTGGGCAAACTCTGGGAGATGGTGAGGGACAGGGAGGCCTGGCTTGCTGCAGTCCATGGAGTCATAAAGAGTCAGACATGACTGAACAACAATTTCCTCCTCACTCCACTGTCCACTCCTTTTAGTTTCTTTTGTTGTATTCTCCTCTTCTGCTAGAATTCTCAGTGCTGGACTTCCTTGAGACCAGATCATGGATTCTCTCTTCTCCCTTTCTTCATTATTCTTCTGGATGTTGTCATCCCCATGATTTTAAAATACCACATATCTTCTGGTAATTATCATATAACCAGATTTTCATCTCTAGTCCAGCCCTATCATCTGAACTCTAGACAGACCTCATAACCAAATCCTTACTTCCCATATTCCCCAAATGCCCCATTGACAATTCATAGTTAGTATGTCTAAAAGAACTCTTCACCCAAACTTGCTCGCATCCTGTCTGCTCATCTCAAGAAATGTCACTGCCACCCATCCAATTACCTAAAGTAGAATTCTGGAAATCTTTCATAATTCTTTCCTTACCCTAACCAGTGACAAATTCTGTCAAATGTCAAATGCCTCCAATATACATTCTGCATTCCTTTACCTCTTTTTCCACTGCTTTCTCCAACACACCACCATCACTTTCCAGTAGGATTACTGAATTCCCCTTCTAATTAGGCTTCTTGTTTCAACTTTATCCTCTTTATTCCCCAGACAACAACAAATGTAACCTTTATACAATATATAGATCACACCTTCTACCTGTGTAACACCCTTCAATACACTGTACTGAGGCTGAATGCAAGCTCTTTTCCTTACCTAAGACAACAATTATACAATCTGTCCCAACTTCTATTCTGTTCATTCCAGCAAATCTGGTTTCATTTAAACATTTTGCAGAGTTTCCCTCTTCTGAAGTGGCCAGCTGCCCCAGACTGTGAACCTCAAATGATCTCCATGGTCTCTTCACATACTTCTTTCTTCTCATCTTTCCACTGAGACTTCTCAAAGAATTCTTTTTTAGCCAGGTATCTAAGGAAAATACTTCTCTTCCTTCTCATTATTTACCTTTAGTAGATACCTTTATCTACTGATAAAGGTACCTTTGTTCCTTTATTTCCTTATTTCATCACACTTAGCATAGCGCAGAGGGCTTATTTTGTTGTCCACTTGCTATAATCTTCACTAGAATTTAAATTCTGAGAGCAGGATCTGCATCTTCTGTGTTTCTCATCCTGCCCCTCTGCCTGGTACAGTGCCTGACTTTCAGAAACTTTGTAGAATGAATGGATGAATATTACATAAAGAGATACGCTGTACCCAGCTCATTCAATATACTTCATGGATCTCAGCTCACCTTTAGACCTGAGTCTCTTTTTTTAGGGGATAGGAGTGGGTGACCCTAAAAATTGCTTAAACTATTTCTCATGGAAGATTAGTGTGTGCCCAAAGTGACCAATTGGGGTTCTTATTTTTACAACCTGTTTTGCCTCCTCCAGTCCAGCAGTCACTGTAGGATAGATTACATGGTTTAAGAGAGAAACAACGGCTGTGAAGGAAGAACCCATGGATCAAAGCCCAGCACTGCCACTGAGGATTTGTATAACCTTGGGCAAAACACTGCCCTCTCTTGACTCTCTGTTTGCTCGTCTGTAAAATGCAGAGTATTATCTGTTTAATCTACTTCAAAGGGCTACGGTGGTGATTAACTGGGAAAATATCAAGGAAAACCCTTTGTAAATTGTAAAACACTGAACAAATGCTTTCCAAGGGTTTCACGGAGCTTTTCTTGTCAGGAAGTAACCAGAGACATTCAGATCCCTCTGCAGACTGGTTTAAAGGATGCCCTGCCCCAGTGCTTGACTTCTGCTGGGCGGAGGCTTCGCCAAAGGCCTATGATCCCTTCCCATCCCGACCTCCCACGTCCTGCTTGTTCTTTTCCCATAGTGAACAAACATGTCAGCTGTTTCTGCTCCATCACGCACAGTTCTTGTTTGGTGGGACAGATAGAACCTGGGGCTGACTAACTATACGGTCGGAACTGTGCTCCAGCAGATGGTGGTATTTCCTGCGTGGTCCCATGAGGTTGAGAGTCCGGATCAGCCAACACACCAGCTGCTGCGCTCACCCTCGCCCACCCNGAGTATTATCTGTTTAATCTACTTCAAAGGGCTACGGTGGTGATTAACTGGGAAAATATCAAGGAAAACCCTTTGTAAATTGTAAAACACTGAACAAATGCTTTCCAAGGGTTTCACGGAGCTTTTCTTGTCAGGAAGTAACCAGAGACATTCAGATCCCTCTGCAGACTGGTTTAAAGGATGCCCTGCCCCAGTGCTTGACTTCTGCTGGGCGGAGGCTTCGCCAAAGGCCTATGATCCCTTCCCATCCCGACCTCCCACGTCCTGCTTGTTCTTTTCCCATAGTGAACAAACATGTCAGCTGTTTCTGCTCCATCACGCACAGTTCTTGTTTGGTGGGACAGATAGAACCTGGGGCTGACTAACTATACGGTCGGAACTGTGCTCCATCAGATGGTGGTATTTCCTGCGTGGTCCCATGAGGTTGAGAGTCCGGATCAGCCAACACACCAGCTGCTGCGCTCGCCCTCGCCCACCCTCAGCCCAGCCTTGCCTTTCGCAGTTCCTACACAGATGCTCCAGTCGGCTTGGCTACTTCCCATCCTAGATGCCGTAGGAGGAGAGCCCCTCGGCTCTCAGAGAGAACTGCCCCCTGCCCACTGCTCAGGTGCTTTACAAAGCAGTTTCCCTGGCTTCCTCAGCTTGGGAGTGTGTGGATCCCGGGGTGATTCTGGTGAGCTCGCCTGTGGGTTCCCAGAGCCGACTCGGAGCTCGGCTTGTGCTACGCCTTTCTGCCTTCTGTCCCACCAACCCTGGCTCTCTGTCCTTCCCATCCTCTCTCCTAACCTTCTGGCACCCAGAAGATGAGCTATTTTAGTGGGTTTCCTTATTCACAGTCTCCACACCCTGCCTCACAGTCCCTACTGTGAGAAGAAAGGGAGGAGGCTATCCTACAGTCACCAAGCAAAGCACATCAGGATAAAATTTTTCTCAATAACCATTTTTAAACTGCAGTATAGTTAAGGCTTCCCTGGCGGCTCACATGGTAAAGATTCTGCCTGCAATGCAAGAGACCCAGGTTTGATCTCTGGGTCGGGATGATCCCCTGGAGAAAGGAATGGCTACTCACTCCAATATTCTTGCCTGGAGAATTCCACGGACAGAGGAGGCTGGCAGGCTACAGTCTATAAGGTCACAGAGTCGGACACAACTGAAGCGACTTAGCATGCACACCAGACATGTGTGATTGTGAGCAGCAAGCCTGCCAGCCCCTGCCTGTCCTCCACCCAACCCTTCCACACTCCCTCCTCATGTTCAAAGGCCCCTGCTGCAGGAGTCTAGGAAGATGGAAGATGTCGTAAGATCTTTCAAGGTTGTTCACGATGGAATTTGTCCTGGATTGGCCTGGAGGAAGTTCTGGCATCTCCTCCCAGCTCCTGTCATCCTAGTTCCCACTGCCAGGAGGACTCACCCCATCCTAGACTCCAGTAATTATAACCATATTTCACCTACACACAGTGAACCCCCAAGATATCAAATCATGCTATCCCTTTGTCTTCAAAATGGCCACAGGATGCGGTCCCAGGATGGAGAGCGATCTGTCTCTGTGGATGGCCAGAGCTCCCCTTGAGGCCTGGAGCATTGTAGCTCCGGTCCCTCAGGGTCCAGCTGCAGAGGTGGCCTTCGTGCAGCGTGCTGAGGAGAGGGCTGCAGAGGCCACGGCTAACAAAGGGGGGAGAGGCGGGTAGCTACTCAGCAAGCGCCAGTCGGAGCCTGACAAATGGAGGGACTTTCTGTGAGATCAGCAAAAGAGGAGGCACAGACACTTGACCTGGTTTGGAATTATTGCAAATCCATCAGGCTCTGTGCAAATTGAGACCATAATTCAGATTGTTCATATCATCACCAGCCTTCCCATTTCCATTAAGCCCCGCTGTCCATCTCCCCTGGGCCCAGCTCTGTCCAGCAGCTAATGGAAAGGGTCAAGCTAGCACTAAATTAACAAACCACTCTGGAGGGGTGGGTCCCCAGCCCAGCCCTTCCAGCCCAGAGGCCATGATTAACCTTGGATGGGGTCCTGTCACCTCTTTCTCAGCCTCAGGTGCAGTTTTGGCAGAAAGATGCTCATTGGCAGCGTGTGGTGCTGGCGACCATATGAAGTGGGTTTGAATCCCGGCTCTGTAGCTCCTCAGCCTCGTGACCTCAGGTGATTTATATAAATCACTGAAACCTTGGGTTTCTCATCTGTAAAATAAAAAAGGTAAAAGACATACCTGCTCTATTTGCCTAATACTATATCTGGTATAAAGCCAATGCTAATGATGTAGGTGAAGGTGTTTTTTAAGAAAAATTTTGGCCATGCCCTGAAGCTTGTGGAATCCTAGTTCCCTGACCAGGGATTGAAACCAAGCCTCCCACGTTAGAAGCACAGAGTCCCAACCACTGGTCTGCCAGGGAAGTCTGGTGAAGGTCCTTTGTGGTTTATGATACCCTCTTATAGGGGACTGGAATGCAAAAGTAGGAAGTCAAGAAACACCTGGAGTAACAGGCAAATTTGGCCTTGGAATGTGGAAGGAAGCAGGGCAAAGACTAATAAGAGTTTTGCCAAGAAAATGCACTGGTCATAGCAAACAACCTCTTCCAACAACACAAAAGAAGACTCTACATATGAACATCACCAGATGGTCAACACCGAAATCAGACTGATTATATTCTCTGCAGCAAAAGATGGAGAAGTGTTGGTGGGAATGCAAACTAGTACAGCCACTATGGAGAACAGTGTGGAGATTCCTTAAAAAACTGCAAATAGAATTGCCTTATGACCCAGCAATCCCACTCCTGGGCATACACACCGAGGAAACCAGAATAGAAAGAGACGCATGTACCCCAATGTTCATCGCAGCACTGTTTATAATAGCCAGAACATGGAAACAACCTAGATGTCCATCAGCAGATGAATGGATAAGAAAGCTGNTATGGCAGAAAGTGAAGAGGAGCTAAAAAGTCTCTTGATGAAAGTGAAAGAGGAGAGTGAAAAAGTTGGCTTAAAGCTCAACATTCAGAAAACGAAGATCATGGCATCTGGTCCCATCACTTCATGGGAAAGAGATGGGGAAACAGTGGAAACAGTGTCAGAGTTTATTTTTTGGGGAGCTCCAAAATCACTGCAGATGGTGACTGCAGCCATGAAACTAAAAGACGCTTACTCCTTGGAAGAAAAGTTGTGAGCAACCTAGACAGCATATTCAAAAGAAGAGACATTACTTTGCCAACAAAGGTCCGTCTAGTCAAGGCTATGGTTTTTCCTTTGGTCATGTATGGATGTGAGAGTTGGACTGTGAAGAAGGTTGAGCACTGAAGAATTGATGCTTTGAACTGTGGTGTTGGAGAAGATTCTTGAGAGTCAGTTGGACTGCAAGGACATCCAACCAGTCCATTCTGAAGGAGATCAATCCTGGGATTTCTTTGGAAAGAATGATGCTAAAGCTGAAACTCCAGTACTTTGGCCACCTCATGAGAAGAGTTGACTCATTGGAAAAGACTTTGATGCTGGAAGGGATTGGGGGCAGGAGAAGAAGGGGACAACAGAGGATGAGATGGCTGGATGGCATCATGGACTCGATGGATGCGAGTCTGGGTGAACTCCGGGAGTTGGAGATGGACAGGGAGGCCTGGCGTGCTGCAATTCATGAGGTCGCAAAGAGTCGGACACGACTGAGCGACTGAACTGACTGAACTGAACTGATGAAATGGGGGTGGCTATGAATACTCCCCCCAGCCTGCCCCCCGTCCCCGGCCAGTTGGCATCATGGGCCCTGTGCTAAATGAGAGCCCAGCAGACATCTGGCTGCTGTTCAGATCATCCTTGTCTCAGGGGCTGGGCCTCTGTCCAGTCCCACCGTGGATCGTGCTTCCTCACATGAGAGGCTTAACTGAAGTGCATCAGGCACCATTAGGGCAGGCAGCAAATGCTCCGAGGCTGGGGTCCCCACCCTCCCCCTGGGCCCTTGCTTAGAGGAAAGGGAAGTGGACAGCACCCGTACTGGGCACTTATGTGACAGGCCCTCCACTGGCTGTTCTCCTTGCACTTGTAAACTCTGCTGGCCTTCACAAATGCCTTTTGAGGAGGGTATCATTACCCTCACTTTACAGAGGTAGAAAGGGAGGCATAAAGAAAGAGTAAATGAGTTAATCTAATTAAATGAATTAAAGCCAGTAAGCAGGATCTGGGTTTGATTCACTCTGCCCTTAAGCCCACCTCTTCCACTTCCTTTCTTTGAACTGACCTCTCTGGGGCCCAGGTTAAGGACCAGGGACAAGGGATAATGGGATTCCTTGTTGAGAAAGGCAGGGGTCCTCCAGCAGCAGCAGCCCAAGAGTTTCCCCCAACCCCTATCCCTGGAGAAACAAGGCAGAAAGTTATCTTTAGGATCGCCCTGAGTCTCGGGTCTGCTCTCCAAAGCTCAGGGCTCATCCTGACTCCAGTTACATCTGGGAGCCCCTCTGGTTTACCTGAGCGGTGCCCTGCAATCCATCAACCCCCAGCCCCACCCTCCTGGCCGCATCACCCGGAGACCCTGCTGGGGCTGAGTCCCCCTTATCTGGGGGTGCCCTGGCCTGACCCGCAGGCACATGTGGCCACTGCACTCTGGTCCCTGTTAGTCTTGTCCTCACAGCTCCCCACAGCCTGGGCTCCTTTCCTGGACCATGAAAATAATTTTCAATTTAATATTTTAAAGGCTTCTTTTCTAAATTAAATTGAATGGGAGAGCAGCCTAGGGGAACAAAAGACCTCTCCTTAACATTGAAATGGAAATTAGCTGGAAGAGGGGAAAATAATGTCCGAAGAAGATTCCAATTCTGTTCGTGGAGCCATCTGATGTCTTGCTGGGCCTGTCCACCTTCCAGAACATGCAGATAGTGAGGCAGGAATTAAGTTGGCTGCCACAGAAACCCCAACTCTTAAGTTCTCAGGAAACCTTTGGAAGGTTGACTTAATTTTCCATATTTTATGGAAGATGTATGTTCTCATGTATGTGGTGATCAGGCTGTGGGACACCACGGAAGTGTATCATTCCAAGGCCCCCGTGTGGTAGGTCTCCTCACTGCTGAGGAGGGCCTGCTAACTCTTCCAGAGGGAGGGATCAGAGCCAGGACCTGAGTGGCTGTGGAAAGTATGCCCTCCAACCCGTCAGCTGGGATGCACCTGGTCTGGGCGCTGGCCCAAGACTGACGCAGGGCCCATCTGACGGGGGTAGAATCCCAGCGAAAATGGCAAGGGCTTCTGCCCCCAGTCAAGAAGGATGTCGGGCACCCAGCTGCCTCAGTGGTTGTCTGAAAACAAGGTGGCGTTGGCACCAGCCTCCAGAGGCATAGTTTCCTATGTAGGTCATTCTGGTCTTGCCTTTGTGCATCCAGGCTGCTGGTTCCCTGCCTCCTCAGCGCCCCAGGTGCTGGTCCCAGCCTAGCCTCACCTCCTCTTGGCTGTTGCACTCTTTCTGCCTTTTCTCCTTCGGCCTTCCCTCTAAGTGCTGTCCAGATGTGGGTCTGGCCCTCAGCATTCAAAGGTTTGTGTTGGGACTTCACTGGTAATCCAGTGGCTAAGACTCCGAACTCCCAATGCAGGGGGCCCGGGTTCGATTCCTGGTCAGGGAACTAGATCCCACGTGCCACAATGAAATGTTCACATGCTGCAGCTAAAGGTCCCATGTGCCCGAAGGAAGACCTAGCACAGAAAAACAAATAAAAGAAAACAACAAACAAAGGCTTGTGTCCAGAAAGCTGGCCAGACTCTCAGAGACTAGGCTTCCCCTCTCAGCTTCCAGGCTCAGATGTGACTCCTGCTGGTCACACTTGAACTGGCCTACTGGGGAGATCTGTCTTGGGCTGGGTATCTGGCGGCAGGGTCTGGTGGGTGTGTGCGCATTTGTTTAATCACTAGACAACCAGGCACTCCTGAGTAAGCTCCATAGGCGGTGCAGCCACACTAGAGGGGTAGCCGTCATACCCGCTGCTGGGGCAGCCTCAGGGGTGTGATGGCACCATGGGACCCTCCAGACCACAACCAGGAAGCTGAAGCTGTGTGCTGCACTGTACTGGCTCCTCCCATTCCCTTGTCTCTGTTATTAAATCTTTGCTGGTTGGAGAGGAAAGCCCCCTCTAGGGTATTCCTTCTGGTAAACAGTTTACACTGAGGTGTGATGGTGGGTAGGAACCTCATACCTTCATTTTCCCCTTGGGCATTTTTTAACAGAGAAGGGCCTGAAGCCAGCAATGGCTTCACCAAACTCCAGAACAAAGAGCCTGAGGAGGAGTGATCCTTAGACAGGGGTCGGCCAAAGCCTTTCTCAGAACACTGATGGTGGCAAATAACACTTGCTGCTCAGAGTGTCTACTGGTGCCAGGCATGTGCTCCTTTAATATCCTCTGCTAGCAAGCCCCTTGTCCTGTCTGAATTCTGGTTCCTAGGAGCTGCAGTCTTGGGCAAGCGACTTAACCTCTCTGAGCCTCAGGTTTGCAGGTAAGAATACTGGCCTTGTGGAGATCTTGGGATGATTATATTTGCATGTTACTTATTAGGCTCCTGGTCCTGTGATCAGCCCATATTAAACCCTCCATAACTGATAGCTCTTTCATCATCTCCATCTCCTTCTCTGTAAAATGAGTATGATTTTGTGAAGTCAAGTGAGAAAATGTAGGTTAAGATGCTTTGCCAGTGTTAAGGGTTGAGTGCAAAGTATTTCTGTTACCGGTTTTATTTTGTTATTGTTGCCCTAGGGGGTTCCAGGCAGCCCTCTTCCCTTGGTGCTAATCCAGCCCAAACCTCCCTGGGATAGAGCAGTTCTTCCACTTTCCAGGTCTGGCTCTACTGCAGTGCAATCCCATGCCACTCCCTCCAGAATCATGGAATTGTCCACAGATTGGCCTTTGACTCCCCAGATGGTGTCTCATCAGATAAGCCCCAGAGATCAGCCACATCTGAAGGTTATTTATTACTGAGGATCTAAGATAACTCTTACCAGAGCTCCTCTGGGGTTTTGTCAGAACAAAAGAATGAGAGTGGGTCATATCTTCCAGCTTCCCAAGAGCCAGCCTTTGGAAAACACTGTCTTCTCATGATTGCTCTTCCTTTCTGTCCTTGCCAAGCTTTTTTTTTTTTTTAACTTTTTATTTTACAATGGAGTATAGCCAATTAACAATGTTTTGATAGTTTCAGGTGAACAGTGAAGGAACTCAGCCACACATATACATGTGTCCCTTCTTCTCCAAACTTCCTTCCCATCCAGGCTGCCACATAACATTGAGCGAATTTCCCGGTGCTATACAGTAACTCTCCAAGCTTTTATGCACCAACCTTTCTGAGTATTCATGGTAACAGACTATTTTGCTGTCCTTCTCATTTCATTTAGTTTGCTGGGTAACTCTTCTGATTTTTGCGGGCCCTACTCAAATGCATTGGGGTACAAAGAAGAAAGTTCAGAATTTAATATCAGAAAACTCAGTGTTGACCCTTACTAGCTGGGTGATTTTGGGAAAATCACTTAACTCCTTTGTGCCTCTGTTTTCTTTATTGGGTAAAGTGGAATGATAGTCAAAGGGGATAATAGGTATTAAACAGTCTTGTGAACAGCAAATGCCATACAAACCTGGTTACAAGTCTCAGGACCCAGTGCCATTATTCCTAGATAATAAAAGGGAGGAAGAGAAAAGTCAGCACTTATTTAGAAGCTACTAAGTGCCAGGTGCTTTTACATATCCTGTTCATTTAATACGTTTTATTGTCTGCGCTATTGACATGAGAAAAACCTAGGCTTAGTTAAATGGTTTTGTTCAACATCATACAGTTGGTACTCAGAGGATTTGAATCTGTGATGCCGGAAGAAGGATATTTCTGCTTGTGGTCAGCTGAAGAAGAGCCCCAGAGGGTCCTAAGGGTCCCAATCCCCAGAAGGTGAGTGTCACTTTGTATGGCAAAAAGGGACTTTGCAGATATGAGTTAGTCATAGATTTTAAGATGGGGCAAATATTCCGGATCACCCAGGTAGGACAGAGTGTGGACAGAGAATGTTGCCTGCCATATCAGACAACAAAGGATGCCATGACCATCAAGCCATCAGTCACTCCAGCCACCCCTGACCGGACACTTTGAGGGGATTCAGGAGGAAGACAGATGACTGGCTGTAGATAGTTAATGCGCATATCAAAGGAGGGATTTCATGGAGCCCAAACTCTTGCATCTTCCCATACACAGAAAATTCATTAACTTACAGTGGCTGGTTTTCTTTAACAATAATCTCTTGATGTTCTGACCACCTGAATTATTTTGCAAAAGCTCCTATATATCCTGGTTCCTCACTTACCTCTTTGGAGCAATCCCTCAGAGCTATCTGAGAGACTGTCTTCTGGGTTTACGTCCTTAGTATATCTGCCAAATAAGACATAATTCTCAGGTATTAGGTTGTGCTTTTCTCCCCCCGCACCAACCCCACTCCCACCCCCAGTGGACAGATGTAATCACAAGTGTCTTTACAGAGAAAAGGTGACATGAAGACAGTAGCAAAGAAAGGTTTGCAAATGCTTTCTCGCTCACTTTGAAGATGGAGGAAATGGTTGTGAGCCAAGGAATGCACGAAAGGCAACTCTAGAGGTCTGAAAAGCTAAGAAAGGGATTCTCCCCTAGAACCTGTAGAAGGAACCATATCTCCTGACATCTTGGCTTTACTGAAACCGTTTCTTAACTTCTGGCCTTCAGAATTGTAAGAGAATAAATTTGTTTTAAGCCGTCAAGTTTGCAATAACCTGTTAGAGCAGCCACAGGAAACTAGCCAACTGCTAAATCCTTCCATGTCCTCAGCTCACCAGTTTCTTTGTTGCCCTAAAGGATAGCTTTTCCTGGCGTCTCAGTGGTGAAGATTTTTCCTTCAATTCAGGAGTCGTGGGTTTGATCTCTGGGTCAAAAAGATCCCCTGGAGGAAGGCAGGGCAACCCACTCTAGTATTTTTACCTGCAGAATCCCATGGACAGAGGAGCCTGGCAGACTGCAGTCCACAGGGTCGCAAAGAGTCAGACACTTGCTGAAGTGACTGAGCATGCCTGCACACATAGCTTTCCCCCAAATTCTCTATGCCCTGGGGCATCAGGCAGCCATCCCTCCTGGTGCAAGCAATTGACAAATGACAACTGACAAGTGACAAATCTCTAATATATACCCATTAGGAGACAACCCTGTGAAAGATTGCCCTGAAGTGGTGCTCAAGGAGCCCATTAGTATCTGTGATGCAATCCTAGAACTCAGCACCTCAGAACAATATACACTTTCTTAACCTCACACAGTTTCTGTGGATCAAGAATCCACTTGCTCTTTGGCAAGTAAGTCATTCTGGCTCAGGGTCTCTCATGAGGCTGCAGTCAAAATGTCAGCTGGACCACAGTTATCTGAAGGCTTGACTAGGGCTGAAGGATCTGCCTTCTGTATGGAAAAGGGTTTATAATTTAGTATCAGGAAATTCTATTCTGAAATTTCTCCCGTTCTCTAGTAAATGATTCAGAGCTGTTGGCAGACCTCAGTGTCTTGCTTGTTATTGGCCCGAGGCCTCACTCACTCACTCACTGTATGGGCCTGTCCCTAGGGTCACCTGTCTTCATGTCATAGCAGCTGCTTCCTGTAGAGAGAAAGAGAGAGCAAAAAGAAGCTGCTCGGCCTTTATGACCTAGTCTTGGAAGCTACAAGCCATCACTTGTTGCATTCTGTTTATCAGAAGGAAATTATTAAGTACAGTACATATTCAAGGGAAGGAGAATTAGGCTTCACTTTTTGAAGGGAGAATGTGTGGGTATACTCTAAAAGTACCACAAGTATTTGACAGTGAGATGAGTGTCCTGAACATCCCCACACTGGAGGACAATTCAGGGCAACCTCCAATTACAGAATTGGCCAAAAGTTCCTGTCCCTGGAGTGAGAACCAGGAAAAGGAAGGTGTTGACTCCAGGGGTCAGCAAAGACCTCCAGGAGCCAGCCTTAAAAAATGGTGTAACATTAAAAAATGAACTCTACCTCATTAAAAAATTATTAAATGCAAGTGGTGAACAATATAGACATTTTGAAAATGTCTGAAGAAATATCTAAAATGTAGAAGAATATAAAGAAGAAAAGTACAAAGCATGTGGGTAGCACAGGAGGAAGGGGTGCCTTCCTGATGGGACCATAGCCATGAGCAAAGGCAAGAAGATGGGGATAAAGATGCCAGGTGCCTGTATTTTTTCAACAAAAGCAACAGGTATCCGTTATAGAGAAGGGGCTAGATTTTGTAAACAAACAAGCAAAGCAAAACTCAGAAATGACTGTACATTAGAGGGAGGCCAAATATGTCCAAGCCAGAGGAGCGAGACTATAATTCAGAAGGAGAGGGGCATGTATTTGAAGAGGATTCAGCCTGGGGATAAGTGTCCAAAAGTGGTGGTAACTCAGGAAGGCACAGTGTGTGTTGATTCTGAGAGATTTGGGGAGAATGTACTTAGGGGGTCAGGTAAGGGAGCACCAATGTGTGGCGGGGAGGGTGATATTGTACAAAAATGTAGTGCAGAATAAGTTGTGATAAAGAACCAAGAAAGTGCTGAAATCAGTTCACCAAAGTCTATACATGACTAACTACCATGACTATACAAGACTATATAAGTATACCAAGACTATACAACACAAAGAGAGCAACTGTTATTGGGGCAGAATTCTGGAGATGCCGGGACAATGGAGCTAGGAGATAAGCTTCTGATGAAAGATGGAAAAACAAACCATCTCTCATCCCTCATAGCTTTCTATCTATTTTATGTGGTATACCAGGCACTTTCTGTATATCACAGTATATCAAGTTTTTTACATCTATTATCTAATTTCACCCTGACAAAAATTCTATAAATTAGCATTATCTTCTGTATCTGATAGGTGATGTTTTGGTTACGCATAATATAAAGACCAGATTTGAACATATAAGGGTTTAATCTTTCAGGTAAAAGAAACTTACAGCAAGATAGCCCAGGGCTGGTATGGAGGCTCCTCAGAGTTGGGACCCTGATGCTGGGAAAGATTGAGGGCAGGAGGAGAAGAGGGCAGCAGAGGATGAGATGGTTGGGTCACATCACTGACCCAGTGGACATGAGTTTGAGCAAACTCTGGGAGATAGTGAAGGATAGGGAAGCCTGGCGTGCTGCAGTCCATGGGGTCGCAAAGAGTCAGATGTGGCTTAGAGACTAAACCACAGCAACAACAGAGTTATCTGGGATCCAAGGTCCTCCACCCTGCTGTTTTGTCATTCTCAGTGCATGTCTTTTTCCTCTCACACACCTCATGGTCCAAGATGGCTGCTTAAGATCTAGTCATCACACCTACATTCTGGGCAACAGGAAGGAAAGAAAAGTGGAAAGACAAAGAGCTTATTTCCTAGCCAAACTAGCTCTTTATAAGCAGCTTCTCTACAAGTTGCACACAATATTTTTATTTCCATCCTGTGTTGTATGCATGCTTCGTCACTCAGTCATGTCTGAATCTTTGTGACCCCATGGACTGTAGCCCACCAGGCTCCTCTGTCCATGGGGATTCTCCAGGCAGGATTACTGGAGTGGGTTGCCATGCCCTCCTCCAGGGGATCTTCCCAACTTAGGGGTGGAACTCAGGTTGCCCACATTGAAGGTAGATTCTTTACCATCTGAGCCACCAGGGAAGCCCAAGAATATTGGAATGGGTAGCCTATCCCTTCTCCAGGGGATCTTCCTGACTCAGTAATCAAACTGGGGTCTCCTGCATTACAGACAGATTCTTTACCAGCTGAGCTGCCAGGGAAGCCCATTTCCATCTTATTGGCCAGGTACTAGTCACTGTGCTGCTTCTAGCTGCAAAGGGGCTGGGTCTTTTAGCCTTGCATATTTATGCCAAAGAAAAATCAGAGTCTACCTCTAAGGATGAAAGGGAGAGTGGGTATATGATGGCGTGCAGTATTGCTGCATTTTTGCTGCATGCCTTTTGCATGTGAGGCTTGAGGAGATCAACAGGCCTAAAATCATGTGCTGAATATTAAGCAACAGAGCTAGGTCTCAAATTCAGAATGTCTGACTCTGAATCTTCAAAGAGAACACAGGTGAGAAGGAGAACAAAAGATAAAGTGTGGGAAAAATTTATTAGAGCATTTTCGTTGGACCTCGGGGTGAATTAGGGAGACAGACACGGAGAAGTTCGCAGCCCAGCTCCTAATAGGGGCTCAGTAAATAGGAAGTGAATGCAAGATAAAATTCTGCGGGCAATTAAGCAGTGATTTAAAAGTCAACAGAATCCATTGAGTTAAGTGAGCTGAGAGAGAGTCATCTTAGTCATTCACAGTTTATATGTTGAGTTCTCTCCCACTCTAATGAAATAATTCATGTTAGAGGTGGATGGAAGGCCAGAGTTAGAAATGACTTAAAGAGGGTCTTGTAGCCCTTCAGTTTAGAGAAGAAGGAATGAGGATGCCACTGACTTTGTATGCTGGGATGCTGGGATCTTGGGGTAGGGGAGGGTAGGAGAGAAGGGCAGGCAGAGTGTATTAGTTGGCTATTGCTGCCAAAACAAAATACCAGAGTCTAGGTGGCTTCAGACAACAGAAGTTTATTTCTCTCAGTTCTGGTGGCTGGAAGTTCAAGATGCAAGTGTCAGTAGGGTTAGTTTCTGGTGAAGGCTCTCTCCTTGTCTTGCAGATGGCTGTCCTCACTTGGCCTTTTCTCTGTATATGTGCATTCTTGCTGTCTATTCTTCCAAGGACATCAGTCCTATTGGGTTAGGGTCCTTGCTTATGACCTTATTTAATCTCAGTTAGCTCCGTAAAGGCTCTGTCTCCAGATGCATTCACATTCTGAGGTGCTGGGAGTTAATAGGAGGACTTATAGGAAGGCACAATTCAGTCCATAACAGAGAAGGAGGAAAAAGACAAGAGGCAAATATGAGAATCCCAAAGGATCGGTGTTTGAAGATTAACTCTCCTCAGTCCTTCACTGGCGGCTGTGGAGGGTTAAAAAGGGAAAGTATAATGGAAACCGCCCAGAAGTGGCAGAGAGCCCAACAGGGGCCATGCTGGAGTCACCCTTTGTCCCAGGCTTCCCAAGTTCTAATCCACCCCTAGTATCAACTCCCTTCTCTCAACCATTAACTCTTTGCTTCTTAACTAATCTTCAGTCACTCCTCAGATCATGGTGACCCCTATACGTTATTGTTCATCTGGGAGCATATAGTAGAAAAGCAATAAACTTGGGTATTGGACAGATCTATATAGTTTGGACTTCATTGCCCTACTTACTTGACCCCATGTATATCTTCATGCTTAAGGGTAACCATTTAAGAAACTGCATATAGTGCATTCCATTGAACTGGTTGGATCATTCCCAGCTGAACCTTGTCTTTGTAAAAGGATTGGAAGTTTTGGGTGGAGAGATAGGTGTGATTTTGAATTCTGGTATCTGCAGTGAGCAACTATGTAAACAGTTCAGCTGATAACATGGTGACAAAGGTGATAGCCTGGAGGAAATTTACTTCCTACTTCTGTATCTACAAGGGGCACCTCTCTGATTTTTCCATCTCTAGTTGGCCACGTTGAAAAACTTTATCTTTTTTTAGAAGACACTTTTGTATGGTTCTGAACACAGAGTCCAAGTCTTGATCTGCACATTTTATCTTAATGGGCAGATGTTGTTATAAAGCACTTCCTCTAATCCTCTAAACCTTAATTACATTTAAGACTATACCATTAAACTCTACTGCCATCTCTCCCATGGCTTCTGCACCAAATTTCAGGAACTTGGCTGAGTGGTCGTTCTCTTGACCCTGGGCTACCATACTGCCTAGTTTTCTGTTTTGGAGAAGTGAATGGAAAATCAGAACTGTAGTTGTGTGGGGAACGCTCCGCAGAAAGAGAGAGAGGCAGTGGAACTTCCCTCAGCAGAGAGCTGAGGGGTCCCAAGGAAAGGTGAGTCTGCTGTCCGCCAACCCAGCCCCCCGGTGAGCGAGAGACAATCAGACGGGACAGGGGTTCCGTCTAGTGCGGTTCCGCTTTATTGTTACAAACTCCCTGCTTATAAAGGCAAGCGGGGAGGGGTTTGCAAGGGACTTTCCATAGTTACACCAATCACGTTAAAGGTCAAATCGTCATGTGCCATCATTATAATGGGAGTCTATGGTGATCACGCGCTGTCTACGTGCACAGAAATCAAGAGAGCCAATCAGAAGTTTTGACAGACAACATAGACTACGCCCCCATCTCTTCTGCCAGGCGCCATCTTAGTTTCCGTCCGCAATGCTAGCCTTTTTCTTTTTCAAGGTTTCCCATGTAGGGCCCAACATAGTTGTTTGCAGATGAGAGTGAGGTCTACAAAGTGTTCTAGATGAGGTTACATGAGGAGATGTTGCTGATGGGAATACAGGCTGTGGAAATGCAGAGGAGGCATCCACTCATCCCACATACCTAGACTAGACTCTGTGCAAGTGGAGTCACGAGCTACTGTGTGCAAAGTCACTTCAGTCATGTCTTACTCTTTGTGACCCTGTAGACTGTAGCTGGCCAGGCTCCTCTGTCCATGGGATTTTCCAGGCAGCTGGTGATGGTTTTATTTAGAGGATACTCTGGCAGGCTTGGGTTGGGTAGCCATCCCTCCACTCATGGTTTTGGAATAAGAATGAGTGAAAAAAGCCCCAAGAGCCTTTTTCTCTTCTCCTACCCATCCCCCGAAATCCCCATCCCTCACCCCGCCAAGCTCCTGCCTTTCCCAGCAGAAACTTTATCTAGATTCCTTCAGTCCTGCAAGTTTTATGATGCTACTTTAAAGAGGCTTTGGATGCCTGTTGGTTACACACTTGGGATATCTGGTTTATGTTGTCTCTTACGGTCTCTCCGCTCGCCTTAGCTTAGAAGTCTGGCAGTCATCTATTATGTACAGCGTTATGCATTTCAAAGGTGCTTGCTAGGTTTTGTAGCAGGGTGCTTTCAATGCCCTGCCCATGCTCCCCGGCCCTCATCTGCATTCCAGCCAGCCTTCTACTGCCAGTGCCTAAGATATGTTACCCGTTGGCTCTCTCTGGCCATCAGAGCGAACTTTGCCTGCCATGGCAGCTGGCAGGAAGTGCCTGGGAGTGAGCAGACATGGACCCCCGCTTCCTTGACCCTCAGTCTCTGAGGCACATGCTGTGCACTGATCCCAGAGATCCTAGCAGGACTAAGCCCAGGTACCACACTCGTAAAGTGTACACCACCACATCCCTATTGATTTTCTTCCTTACCCATCTCACTTTCCCATCCCCCTACTGATGTTTCCTGAGGTCACATCTAAAGAAAATTGTTTCTCTGTTTACAACACTTCTGATGCCAAATGTGTGGACAGTATTTCTCCTCATACCAAGCAATTTCCAACTCACTGGACACCAACTGGGTGTTCTATAATTTAATTCAGTTCTGATACTGACTACCTGGAGTCCATGTCAGACCCTACAGGCTAAGGACTGCCTCTACTTCTGAGGCCAGTGGCGAGCCATGGGTCCTCAGGGTCCCCACACTTCAATCTGACTTGGCTACAAAGTCAGGAGTTTCCACAAGGATCCCCAACTCTAGTTTTAATTATTTGCTGAAATGGCTCAAAAAATTGATGGAAACATTTACTTACTTTTTGCCCATTTCCTGTAAAGGATACAGATGGACATCCAGATGGAGAGTACATAGGGCAGAGTCTAGAAGGGTCTAGACTGTAGGAATTTCTGTCCCCATGGAGTTGGGGTACACCCCCTCCTGGCACGTAGATGAGTTCACCAACTTGGAACCTCTCTAAAACCCATGGTTAAGGGATTTTTATGGAGCTTCATTATGCAGGCGTGATTGATTATCGACTCAGTCTCAGCTCTTTTCTCTTCCCAGAAGATGATGGTGGGGCTGAAAGTTCCAAGCTCCTAATCCTGACTTGACTTTTCCGGTGACCAGCACCCATCCTGAAGCCATCCAGAAGCCCACCAAGAGTCACCTGATTAATACAAAAGATGCTCCCATCATCCCGGAAATTTCCAAGGATTTAGGAGCTCTGTGTAAGATTCTCCCAGTGTCCCCATCTATCAGGAAATTACAAGGATTTTAGGGGCTTTGTGTCAAGAACCAGGATCAAAGACTAAATATTAGAGCAGAAGATGTTTCTAGTAGCCCCAGCACTCAGGAAATTACAAGGGTTTAGGAACTCTTTGTCAAGAACTGAGGACAGAGACAAGTATACATTTCTCATTATATCAAAATCTCCCAAGTGAACTATTTGCTTGAGTACCTCAGATTCCCACGACTGAGTGCCAGACATTTGGGGAGGTGCTAGTGGCACGACCTGGGGGCCACACAACACAGTGGTCAAGGTCACATCCTTCAGAGCTCGATTGCCCATGGTTCACAGTCTCCAGGTAGCTGTGTGACCTTGGGAAAGTTACTTTACACTCTTTGTGTCTTGCTTTCCTCACTTATAAAAATAATACAATAATTCCTATTTCATAGGGTTGTTGTGAACATTAAACAAAATATTGCATGCAAAGCACTCACAATACTGTCTGGCACATAGTAAGTGGTTAATATGATGGCAATTATCACTATTATCTCAGTCAAGGGCACTACCCTTTCCAGAGCTCTTTGATTCAGAAATTTCAAGGTGATTCTTTTTTAATTGAATTATGGGCTTCCCTAATAGCTCAGTTGGTAAAAAATCCACCTGCAATGAGGGAGACCTGGGTTCCATCCCTAGTTTGGGAAGATCCCCTGGAGAAGGGAACAGCTACCCACTCCAGTATTCTGGCCTGGAGAATTCCATGGACTGTATAGTCCATGGGGCTGCAAGGA
>SJYQ01000489.1:596346-611675 GCA_006410935.1 Redunca redunca | reverse complement strand
TTCAGATTATTGTATTTTAAATAAAGCAACATAAAAAAAGAAAACAGCAAATATTTATAGATGGAATGTGTAAAGTTCCCCATGAAAGATACCAAAAACCCATCTTTAGACTTATTTATGAATGTCAAAATCGTGCAAACTAATTGCTTCTAATTAACTATTTGCAAAATGACAAATTGTTTAAGCAAAACCCAAACTCATAAAGTATTTTCTATTTATGTAATTAATACCATTAAAAAGAGGGTAGAGATAAAGCCTTCATTTTCTGAGAATGATCATTTCCATGCTATAGATAAAGCAAGAAATACCAATGGGCTCAGTCTCTCCTGAAAACCTAAATACGGAAGTCACAGGTATGCAATAATCTACTGCATAAGGAACATGGTCAACTATACTGTGACAACTTTCTAGGGAGGCGGACGGTCGCTACCCGTATAGTGTGCTGATTATTTTTTAATATATTAAAATACTGAATCACTATGTTAAACACTTGAAACTAACATAATTTGGTGCATCACTATGTGTGTGTGCGCTTAGTCGCTCAGTCGTGTCTCACTGCAACTATACTTCAGCTTAAAATAAATGAACACTGTCAGACAGCTAGAGAGAAAAGCAATGTGGCTGAGCACGGTGCGTAAGTGGTAGCTGGTAGGGGATCAAAGCAGAGAGGTGAGAGGTCACTGTGACTCTGCATGCCAAGGGAACTCATTGGGATTTTATTTTGAGGGTCACGGAAGCCACTAGAGGGTTAAAGCTGAGGCAGGACTTTACATTTTTAAAGCAATGACAGCTCTGAGTAGAATTGACTACAGAGGCAGGCAGTAGTGATGACAAGGTCTACTCTTGTGGTAGAGGAGGGTCACTGTGACTAATGAAACATGGTAGTGAACACCTGTTGTGATTCAAAAAGCGTAAACTTCCATAAAACACATAGATGTTTAACAGCTCTTTTTGTTGTTTTTACTTTAATCAGCAGATAATAATAATGCTTATTATGGCTTCCCAGGTGGTGCTGACGGTAAAGAACCCACCTGCCAAAGCAGGAGACTTAAGAGATCCAGGTTCCAGATCCCTTGGAGAAGGGAGTGGCAACCCACTCCAGTATTCTTGCCTGGAGAATCCCATGGACAGAGGATGCTGGCAGGTACAGTCCGTGAGATTGCAGAGTTAGATACAACTGAAGTGACTTGGCATGTAATGAGAATGCAGACATTATCATGTTAGAGCTTTCCAACTTTTGAGTTAATGAAGGGCATCTCAAGCTTTTTCCACATGGAGACTACACAGATGATCATCAGTCTGCACCCAGGTAAGAGGTGACAAAGAGACATCGGCTTTCCAGCCCCTTCCTCAGTACCTCCTCCAGCAATACCTGTAAGACACACGAGCTGCCTGCAGGGTGCTTTAGCTGCTTAGGGAAACTGAATTAAGCTCAAAAGAAAAATGTGCTGTGCAAGGAGGTCTGTATCGAATGAGCAGCACAAGCAGTGACAAAAATTACAACAATAAACCTTATTTAAGTACTTAATGTTAAATACTGTGTTAAGCACATTACTTCATTTGATTTAACTCAATATTGCCCCAAAACATGAGACAGCTAAGATTCATAGAAGTAAACTTGGGCATGTTCACAAAACTAGTGAGTGCCACGATTCAAACTCAGTTCTGTCTGAACCCAAACACCATCTTCCAGTCACTTGGTTTTTATAGGTAAGAGTAGCTGCTTTGAGGTTTTATAGTCAAAGATGTCTTCACTAGGAGACAGTGAAGAGTTACAATTTTCAAAGAAATGAAAACAAAGGCAAGGCATTTCTGAAAAGAGAATGATATGAGTGATAGATATGAAAGCATGTTAAAGAGGTAGTCATGGAAAAAAACATTTCCTTCAGGGTAAGTGGAAGAGACTGGCTACTTGCAAATAGATATTACCATTTTATCTGTATTCTGGACGGTAAGGTGTTAGTGGAGGTGGTATAAGTCAGTCCCTGGGCTGGGATAACACCTCTGTAAGGCAAAAGGCTTTATTCTCCCTTTCTTCTTCCAACCGGGGGTCAGAGGAAGAGAAGCCAGTGTGGGGGACTAGGACCCTGAGAATGGCAAGTCCATAAAGCTTAAAGAAGCCTGGGTCTCTGAAAAATCCTCCAGCAGGTTGCTCACTGATCAAGGTTATGCATGTCAGATTTCTGAGCAAGAAGTAGACATTTATTAGATTAAGTTACTAAGCACTGTGGCATTTTAACTTCTAGAATTATGTATCCCAAATAATACACAGTGAAAACTTCACCTGGTGGAGATGTGAAGTTAGGGTACGTTAGACTCTGTAGATTGACTTGTTCAACATCTGTTTTCAGCCAATGCGCTCCTTCTTTTCCTGAATCCACTATAGATCCAGGTTCCCTTGGAATTAATGTGGAACATGAGACACCACTCTGATCAATGAGATGTAAATGCAAGTTTCATGAGTATGTTTCTTCTCCATTTCCCTAGCTCCCTTCTTTTGTGTGAGAGAGGCCGTGGTACCTGAGGTTGTATCAGCCATATTGTTACCAGGAGGGGAAAGGCAAGAACATCTCAGAAGTATGAGTGCTGATACTACTGAGGCACTGTACCAACCCCAGAAACTACACACCTACAGACCCCAGTAAACACATACACACACAAACTAAGGAAGTCCCTTTCTTTAAGACGCAGATATTCATGAGCTTGGCTACTTGAAGCAGAACACAATTTTAACAAATATGAAGGTTAAATGTATGCAAAATAGTGTTTCTAGGACATTTGGGCATGGTTGGAGACATTTTTGGTGGCCTCAAATGGAGGATGCTACTGGCATCTGAAGGTGGATGCTGACAATGCATAGGACAGCCCTCCATACAAAGGACTATTCAGTCCAAGCATCAGTAGTGCTGAGGTTCAGACTCTCTGTACTAGAACAGGCAAAGCCCCTCTAGGGCATTCAAAGGTGACAGTACTTCTTTACATATAATCATATGATATAGCAGGATTTTGAACAAGAGAGTAACATAAGTAAAATGAGCAGAGAAGAAAGTAACCTGGGGTTTTATGCAGAATGAACAAATGGGAAAAGGAGTTCAGAAGCCCAGATAAGAAACTGTTTCTTAGAACCTGGATGATGGTGGTGGAGAAACAGAAAGGAATGTTCAAACCCTCGATTAATTAGGAAAGAGGAGTTTGAGAACAGAATAACAGAAGTGGTTGACAGAGTTGAAGTAAGTGGGTTCTGGATGAGTAGCATGATATTAAACATTTAAGTGGAAAAGTGAAATGTTTAACCATTTATTATATAATGTTTGCAAACATGCAACCTTGCCAAAACAGTGAAAACGGAAGATCCAAATAAAAGACCTTCATATCCCCTTGTCCCCTGAACAGGCTGGAAGTGTCAGAGTTATAACTGAAATATCAAGATAGCCGTGTTTTGAACACAGGTATAATACATTTACACATAAAGCCTCAAATTGCCAACATCCGTTGGATCATAGAAAAAAGCAAGAGAATTCCAGAAAAAAATCTACTTCTGCTTCATTGACTATGCTAAATCCTTTGATTGTGTGGGTCGCAACAAACTGTGGAAAATTCTTCAAGAGATGGGAATACCATACCACCTTACCTGAAAAATTCATATGCAGGTCAACAAGCAATAGTTAGCACCAGGCATGGAACAACAGACTGGTTCCAAATTGGGAAAGGAGTATGTCAAGGCTCTATATTGTCACCATGCTTATTTAATATATATGCAGAGTACATCATGTGAAATTCCAGGCTGAATGAAGCACAAGCTGGAATCAAGGTTTCCGGGAAAAGTATCAATAACCTCAGATATAAAGATGACATCACCCTTATGGCATAAAGCAAAGAGGAACTAAAGAGCCTCTTGATGAAAGTGAGAGTGAAAAAGTTGGCTAAAAACTCAACATTCAAAAAATAAAGATCATGGAACCTGGTCCCATCAATTCATGGCAAATAGATGGGGAAACAGTGAAAACAGTGACAGACTTCATTTTCTTGAGTTCCAAAATCACTGCAGATGGAGACTAAAACTATGAAAGTATACTTGAGAAAGCATTTTTGAAGTGCAGATGAATAGGAAACAAGACTTGTCTTGAACACACACACAACAGTATCACAGAATGTAAAAGGAGAAGAAAATAAAGTCCCTTATATACGAATGAGTTTCATTCCATCAGCACATTCATAAGTTCAATTTGTTTATAAGTCCAACAAAGTTAGCCCAGGTACCCAACTAACACAACAAGCTATATAGCACTGTACTGTAATAGGTTTATAATACTTTTCACATAAATAATACATAAAACAAACACAAAGAATAAAATAGTTTTTAATTTTACAGTACAGTACCTTGAAAAGTGGGCTTCCCAGGTGGCACTAGAAGAAAAGAAAGGAAACCGCCTGCCAAAGTGGAGGCGTAAGAGAAGTGGATTTGATCCCTGGGTGATGAAGATCCCCTGGAGAAGGAAATGGCAATCCACTCCAGTATTCTTGCCTGGGAAATCCCATGGACAGAGGAGCCTGGCAAGTTAACAGTCCATGGGATCACAGAGTCAGAGACAACTGAAGCAACTCAGCACGCACACCTACCTTGAGAATACAGTAGTAGAGTACAACAGCTAACACACAGGGGCTGGCATGGAGTGAGCAGGCAAGAAGAGTTACTGACCAGAGGAGAGGGAGGAGGCGGGAGATGGGAGAGCTGAGCAAGGACTGTCAGCAACAGGAGACAGGGCGAGCTGCAGCTTCACTCATGCCTGACGCTGATGGCACAGGTTCTGGCTCCTTGCTGGATTCAACTTTATCTACCTTCCTAAAATAAATGATCCACTGATGTCTGGGTAGTAGCTCTTTTTTTCTCATTATAGATGACACAGTAGCGCTGGATTGTATTCTGAATGCCTGTTTCAACCTCTGTGTGCCTTTCTGCATTTGGGTCCTGCGCTTTAAAAACTAACAGTGCCTACTCAAATAAAGAAAACCCCCTTGCCATTTTCTGTGTCGTCAATCTCTTCAGTTTTTCAGTTGCTTCTTCTTCCTCTTGTCTCTCTTCATGCTTTTTCTGAGGCTTCAATTCCATTGTTATCTCGTGGCACTCCTTAGCAGTACCAGCTACATCACCATTGCTTTTACACAGGTTTCTGGGCATCTCTAGCTTGAGATAAAGCTAGTATACTACTGGTACTCTATGCAGTATTGTAAAGTACACAAAAGCACAACCACTTGTAGAGGATGCACACACGTGACAGTGTACAGTAGACATGTGAACTAATTTATGTGCTTGGACATGCAAAGGCACATTCACATCTTTGAAAGTTTGCAACTTGAAGGTTCTGACTTACTGTGTACTTGGCTGTGTGTTCTCACTACATTATGAGTCAAGAGGAAATGGAAGTTCATAAATGTACTCACTGAATATTCTCTCCTTTTATATATTTTTAATAGTAATTTAAGTAGAAATGGTTAAATGAATATTATGAAAAATGCACAGAGCAGATTCAAACATGCTCTAGTCAACTTTGGTAAAATTCCTTTGTTCTCATGAACTCCTAATTAAATAGTTCTCTCAATATGATTATATTAATTATTTTATAGAGATATCCAAAAGTGTAAACTGTATGTGAATTACAGAAAAGGTGATGATTATAAGCATATCACAAAACCAGGTTTTAACAAAGCCTTGTGAACTACTGTGAAAGCTTCATCTTTTCTGAATATGCCATATTTGATCAAAAAACTTTATAAATCCAAAGCATGTAACTTGCTTATTCGTAANAAGCCTTGTGAACTACTGTGAAAGCTTCATCTTTTCTGAATATGCCATATTTGATCAAAAAACTTTATAAATCCAAAGCATGTAACTTGCTTATTCATAAGGTAACATTATTGACTAAAATAAATATCAATGACTCATACACAGTATCCATGCTATGAGTTTACGGTTTAATAAATTACCTTTGGTTTTGCATTGCTGTTGCTGATGTGTAACAGATTCCAACAGATTCCAACATTTTACTGATATTTTTTGCCTACCAAGTTACACTATATTGAAGACAGAGTTTTATTCTGTAAAATAGGGGATTCAAGTTGTTCCCCAACTACCCGCAAGCATCCTGAAAGTTAAATAGCTTGTTTCTCTCCAAATGAAAGACTTAACTAAAATAAGCAGTATGAACAATCTCCAACTGTGAACTAATTAAAGACAATTCTCTTTCAAGGTTTTCTCACTAGATGTCATTTGTGATTTTATTTTGCTTTCCTTAAACTTGTCCTATTTTACGTGCCTGCTCTTTCAAGATTTATCCTTAAATGGCACGATATTTTAATATTGGAAGTCAGTGACATTCTAATGGGTCACACTTAAATGAATATTAAGCTATTTACAAATTATAAAATAAGTGAGAAAAAGATTATAATACTATGAAGTAGCATGATGTAATAAATAGGTGATGGTCTACTTTTTCAAGCCTGTTGTGGTTATGTCCGAAAAGTCATGTCTAAGTGGCCATAGCTAAAGCTGCAAGATTATATGCTTTATATTCTCTATAACTTCAGTTCCTTATGCCCTACTTCCACTTATGTTGTCAAATTTCTAGTGTTGAAAAGGTTGGGGGAAATAACTGTGTAAGTTTTTTAGTAAAAAATCAAATCTAATATCATATCATGTTTTAAAATGTTTCAATAACAGAAAAGTGGACAGAGTACTAAAGTAATACCTGAAAAAATGTAATGAAAAACTCAAGGAAAAATAGTTCAGTTGCTCAGTGGTGTCCAACTCGTTGCAACCCCATGGACACCAGGCCTCCCTGTCCATCACCAACTCTGGGAGCTTGCTCAATTCATGTCCATTGAGTTGGTGATGCCATCCAACCATCTCATCCTCTGTTGTCCTCTTCTCCTCCTGCTTTCAATCTTTCCCAGCATCAGAGTCTTTTCAAATGAGTCAGCTCTTCACATCAGGTGTCCAAATTATTAGAGTTTCAGCTTCAACATCAGTCCTTCCATTGAATATTCAGGAATGATTCCTTTAGGATGGGCTGGTTGGATCTCCTTGCAGTCCAAGGGACTCTCAAGAGTCTTCTCCAACACCACAGTTCAAAAGCATCAATTCTTCGGCACTCAGCTTTCCTTATAGTCCAACTCTCACTATTTTTTTTTTTCTAGAAAAAAATACCAGAATTCAACAAAAGAGTACTTTCTTCTAGAGTAACAGGGTAATGAACAGCCTGCAGGCCTGTTGACCACTATGATCTTGTCACTTCCCACTAAATTTCTTTCAAGGGCTATCAATAATTTATTGAGATGTTAGGCTTCAGGAATTGCACATGCATTACTTTACATATAATACTCACTGCAATCCCTTGAGTTAAAACTACTTTTATCTCCATTTTGAAGGAAAATATGTTAAATAGCCAGTAGAAGTTAAATCCAAATCTGAATGGAATCAGGCTGACACCAACTATTCTAAATATGAATTATTTTTCAAAAGTTTGGACCAGTTGTTTCAAGGACTAGTTTGAATTAGTCTCATAATCTTTGCCATCTGTTTTTTTCCTACGAACACAAAAATATTTCTTGTTACTCCATTCATAAATACTCTATTCTTCCCAAATTGATGTTACTCATTACTCCTCATATTCATGTTCTTTTTAAATTATATTTTAAAAGAGTTTGATCTCATGCTATCTCCTAGGCTTGAACAAGAAATGTCATCATTACACAGTTTCTCTTCTGATTCCCATTTTGTGCCTTACTGTAACACAATCCTCTTGAGGAGAACATTCCTGTCCTCTTCACTTTTTAAGTCTGATTTACTGTTTATAATACATTTGAAATCTCACTTGGTCTACTGAAAAGCATAATGTTGACCTAGGACTCTGAATACTTTTTAGAATTTTAATAACATTTGTGGGAGACACTGACTACTTAGCAGCTATCCAGGGACCATCTCGCATTTCTCAGTCCTACTGAAATTTGGAATGAGTCTAGTTCTGACCACAAATAGAAGAAACAGGAATCAGTTTGAGGCCAAGACATTTAACAGGTAACACACGACCCACCAGTTTTCTCTTCTGCAAGTAGACCACTTTCACGTTACTTTGCCAACAAAGGTCCATCTAGTCAAAGCTATTGTTTTTCCAGTAATCATGTATGGATGTGAGAGTTGAGCCATAAAGAAAGCTGAGTGCCAAAGAACTAATGCTGTTGGAGAAGACTTCAGAGTTCTTTGGACTGCAAGGAGATCCAACCAGTCAATCCCAAAGGAAATCAGTCCTGAATATTCATTGGAAGGACTGATGCTGAAGCTGAAGGTCCATTTTGGATCCCTGATGGGAAGAACTGACTCATTAGGAAAGACCCTGATGCTGAGAAAGATTGAAGGTGGGAGGAGACAGGGACAACAGAGGATGAGATGGTTGGATGGCATCAGCGACTTGATGGACATGAGTTTGAGCAAGCTCGGGGAGTTGGTGATGGACAGGAGTGCTGCAACCCATGGGGTTGCAGAGTTGCACACGACTGAGTTACTGAAATGAACTGAACTGAAGGAGACCACAGAAGCCTTCAGCTCAGATGGTGGAGCCAGAAGGTGGAAATGAATTGGAGACCTTTGTTACTGTGTGGAAGTAAACAACCCTGGGGAGTCACAGAGCCTCCATGCTGTGAGTTAGAAATCTCTGTTGGGAGTCATGAACCAGTGAGATGTGGAAACTGTTTCTGGAGGATTCTTTACTCTATCCTGATCAATACTGAGACATAAGCAGTAGGTGACTGTTGCTAAAGCAACCAAAAAACAAACAAACAAAAAAACCTGAAGCGCGTGACATCTGATGAGTAGGCTGATGGAGACTGCAAAGACTGACTTAGGAAGTGGCACACGATTTGATGGTGCTGTTGCCTCTGAGAACCTGCAGTTCTGACCCTGTGGGCCATGAGCTGTAGGGCCTCTAAACATCAGAAAATGGAACTGCAGGAGTGTGTGCTGTATTTGGCTGTATTTGACAAGGAATACAAGAAAGAGATGATTTAGCAAGGAATATTATCAGTCTGAAAGCATACATCTGGGAAAAGTCTTGGAGTTTTAGACCCCCAGAGTAAGAGATGAAATAAAAAAAGACCTTGAGAGACAAATGTCTATTAAAATTTAAGCCTCAGATGCAAAGATCAGATTAAGCATCTGAGGGAGAAAGTGAAACCAAGAATGAAACTCTCTGTCCTGAAAGTGACAGCCTTCTGGTAAACTTGTGTGCATGCATGTGCAGTCGTGTCCAACTCTTTGCGGCTCCATGGACTATAGTCCTCCAGGTTCCTCTGTCCATGGAATTTTCCAGGCAAGAATACTGGAACAGGTTGCCATATCCTTCTCCAGGAGATCTTCCTGGCCCAGGGATCAAACCCTTATATTTTGTGTCTTTTTCATTGGCAGGCAGTTCTTTACCAGCTGAGCCACCAGGGAAGCCCTTATGATAGCCCTCCTTAAATCCAGATGGGTCTGGAATGTGAAAACAAGCAAACAAGTATCTGAGAAAGTCTCAGCCCCAGCCATGGGTATAATTCCTAGCAATCNAGAGTTGCACACGACTGAGTTACTGAAATGAACTGAACTGAAGGAGACCACAGAAGCCTTCAGCTCAGATGGTGGAGCCAGAAGGTGGAAATGAATTGGAGACCTTTGTTACTGTGTGGAAGTAAACAACCCTGGGGAGTCACAGAGCCTCCATGCTGTGAGTTAGAAATCTCTGTTGGGAGTCATGAACCAGTGAGATGTGGAAACTGTTTCTGGAGGATTCTTTACTCTATCCTGATCAATACTGAGACATAAGCAGTAGGTGACTGTTGCTAAAGCAACCAAAAAACAAACAAACAAAAAAACCTGAAGCGCGTGACATCTGATGAGTAGGCTGATGGAGACTGCAAAGACTGACTTAGGAAGTGGCACACGATTTGATGGTGCTGTTGCCTCTGAGAACCTGCAGTTCTGACCCTGTGGGCCATGAGCTGTAGGGTCTCTAAACATCAGAAAATGGAACTGCAGGAGTGTGTGCTGCTTGCTACTGGCTGTATTTGACAAGGAATACAAGAAAGAGATGATTTAGCAAGGAATATTATCAGTCTGAAAGCATACATCTGGGAAAAGTCTTGGAGTTTTAGACCCCCAGAATAAGAGATGAAATAAAAAAAGACCTTGAGAGACAAATTTCTATTAAAATTTAAGCCTCAGATGCAAAGATCAGATTAAGCATCTGAGGCAGAAAGTGAAACCAAGAATGAAACTCTCTGTCCTGAAAGTGACAGCCTTCTGGCAAACTTCTGTGCATGCATGTGCATTCGTGTCCAACTCTTTGCGACTCCATGGACTATAGTCCTCCAGGTTCCTCTGTCCATGGAATTTTCCAGGCAAGAATACTGGAGCAGGTTGCCATATCCTTCTCCAGGAGATCTTCCTGGCCCAGGTATCAAACCCTTATATTTTGTGTCTTTTTCATTGGCAGGCAGTTCTTTACCAGCTGAGCCACCAGGGAAGCCCTTATGATAGCCCTCCTTAAATCCAGATGGGTCTGAAATGTGAAAACAAGCAAACAAGTATCTGAGAAAGTCTCAGCCCCAGCCATGGGTATAATTCCTAGCAATCAATCTGACTAGGACTCATAGATAGAAAGCCTATTGGGCCTTTGAGGGTCACACTGAAAACAAATACCCACCAAAGATGTGATATGTGCACCTTATCATTCCTTCAAATTCCAACTTTAATTAAGGCAAGACCTTAACTAAGAAAGCCATGCAGCCCCGATGAAGGCATATTCTACAACAGCCACTTAAGACACGGCTAAGAAGCAGTTTAAAAACTAGAAACTGTCAGAGCCTCAAAGAATAGTGAATAAGATGCTCCTCCAGAGAGTACATTAGGCCTTATAAAGGAGCAGAGTCCCACCAGAGGCCTGGGCATGCAGGATGGTGGGGGGATCAGGGGGTTCTTTGCAATGTCTGCCTGATAAGGATTCAATATTTCAGAATTGCTGTGAATCCTAAGTCCTGGATAGCTCCCTTTCTTTCCATTTCTGGAATGTTTTTACTGCTTCTATTCTATCCCATTTCTACCATAGAGTGTCATGGGGCTGCGGAAATGCAAATTTGTCTTTATTGCTATTTAATCAGTCTGAATTTAGAGACTATGCCATAACATTCAGAAATCTTGGACTCTGAGCTTGATGCAGCGACTAGGTAGGATTTTAGTTTGTTTTCACTGGGACATGTCACAATAATGGAGCAAAGAGGCATTCTGTAAACAGAAGGGTTAACTGTGACAGCGACAACCGCGCTCGCTGAATGGCCATGTGTGAGTCCCTCCCCAACCCCCACACATGCTACTCCAGGCGCTTCTGCTGGAAGCCACGGATCTAGTTCTGGCAAATGTGCTGTGACTGGAAATGATGTTTACAACTTCTAGGCTAAAATATGTAAGCACCAGAGTACACCTTTCTGCTCTCCTCATGGGTGAAGTAGCCATATAGACCTTTAGATGGAAGACCCCCAGGATGGAAGCGTCCCAGATCTCCACATGAAGGAAATCTGCTCAGGACAGCACACTGGATCTGCAGTGGCCATTACCATAATCTATGAAAAATACCAACACAGTCTGCAAGGCAGAAAGCAAATGGTTAAATATGAACAGATGTAAGGTTCGTAAAAGTTGGAAGTTAAGCACCGTTAGCAGTGAGACAATTAACAAGAATAGACAATTAACAAGAATTTTGTACCTCAAACTCCAGAAATGTCCAAAAGTTGGAGGTATCACATACCTCAGAGTGGGAGATGCACATTAAAAAACAAAACAAAACAAACAAACAAAAAAAAAAAACAGAGTATTAATTCAAAGTCTTTACAATAAGCTCCAAGGATCCTGGAGCACTTTTCTCATCCATGTTTTCAGAAGGCTGTTTGTTCCTGGGTCAAGTTTGGAAGCTTGTCTTCTATAGAGACTATCAGAAAGACTTTGGGCTTAGGAACAGACACCAAGCACACCAGAGGGTCAGTCTAAAACCAGAGAAATGATGAGGGACAGCTTTCTGTATAATTCAAGCTCCATCCCCCTTTCCTCCTGACCCAGCAGCCTCCAGGTATACAGATCTTCTTCCTCCCAACTCCCCACAAACATGGAGGAGATTGAATTAACCAGAGGAACTGACCAAATCCAGAGAAGAGACTTCATATTTGAACATTCTTGCAATAAAATGACACACATTAAAAACTGTACACTTAGGATAACCAGTCAACAAGCCATACCTACAGCCTTCAGAGAATTTTTTCTTAGTACCTCTCACCAACAGGCAACGGGAGATCACCAGATACTTGAAAAGTATTTCTAATATAAAAGAGAACTAAAACAAATAGGGGGAAAACCCCATATATACAAGAGATTTTGCACAACAGAGAAAGAAGCAAACACATTTACAATCAATATTCTCTGAGAGAAAAGAGAAGTTCTGAAAAAAAAAACAATTCTTTTAGAAATTTAAATGAGAACATTTAAGTTAGAAAAAGAGCTGAAAGGCAAAGTGGAAGGCATCATTCAAAAAGGAGAACACAAAGTTTGCAGAAAATTGCAAAGAAATCAATGAAATCTATCATCTTATAAAAAACACCTGTTTTTTAAAAATTTCTACAACTGTTAGATTTGAATAATAATGGTAGTAATAATAATAATATGTTATTAAACATCCTATAGTAATTACCCAGTTCATGTGGTTGCAGTAAGAAGAAAATTAGTTAAATGAGTTAGTACAGGCACTTAGAAGCATTCCTGAAACAAAATAAACACTTGATAAACATTATAATTATTATTAATAGCAATATTACTATTAAGGTAGAAACTATGTGTTCCTAAAACAAGAGAAAATTAAAATGGTTGGAGGTACAGGGTTAAAGAAAATTATCTTAAAAAAATAAAAAGAAAATGTCTCCAAGGGTTTGTGTCTGAGACTTACAATGCCCACCTGGTATTTGATGCATATAATGAAAACAGACCTGTGCCAAAAGAGATCATTGCGAAATTTCACTAAACTAAAAGAGAAAATCTAAATGCTTTTCAGAGATGATGAGAGAAAGAGGGAAGTAATAGTTATAGACAAAGGATCAGTAACTGGAAGGGCACCAGAATTCTTAGTGGCCAGAAGACAACAAAAGCCAGAAAAGAAACGCTCAAAATTATGAGAGGAAACGCTTACTGATCTAGAACTCCATATACAACACAGGGAATTATCAGTCAAGATGCAGGATAAGCCAAGATCATTTTCAAATATGCAAGGTGGTGCATGCAGGTTCTGTCGTATCCAACCCTTTGTGACCCCATGGGTTCCTTTGTCCATGGAATTTTCCAGGCAAGAGTGGAGCAGGTTGCCATTTCTTTCTCCAGATCTTCCTGACCCAGGGATTGAACCCATGTCTCCTGCATTGGCAGGGGAGTTCTTTACCAGCTGAGCCACCAGGGGAACCCACACTTGCAAGGTGAGTAGTTTTTTAAAAAATGGTCACAATATTCTGCAGTTTCTCCATCAAGCGGCAACATCTCTTTCTCCACCACTTGAATCTAGATTTGGACATGTGACTAGCTTGTATAATGGGACAGGAGCAAACACTACAAAGTCAGAGGCTCAGAAAGGGACTGTGTGCGCTAGGTCTTGTCCTCTCATGTCACTGAGAATGCAGAGGTCACCATGAAGAAGCCACAGATGGTCTCCAAGGATGAGAGACCACATGAATGGAGTGAGACCCCAGCCATCTCAGTCATCCCAGCTGAAGACCCAAATATGGGAGTGAGACCACCTTGAACTCTCTAGCCCCAGCTAAGCTAGCAGACCTAAAGAACTAAATCAACTGACTCCCAAAAATGGAATTAACAAACAATTGTTTTAAGCCACGAAGTCTGGAGTGGATTGTTATACAGCAAAGCTAATGAATTTAGCCTCAAATTTTCTCAGGAAGCCTCTACAGAATGTACTTTGTTGTTCAGCTGCTAAGTCATGTTCAGCCCTTTGCAACCCATGGACTGAAGCATGCCAGGCTCCTCCGTCCTCCACCAACTCCTGGAGTTTGCTTAAATTCATGTCCATTGAGTCCAGGATGCTATCTACTCATCTCATCCTCTGTCCTCCTTCTCCTCTGGACTTCAATCTTTCCCAGCATCAGGATCTTTTCCAACGAGTCAGCTGTTCACATCAGGTGGCCAGAGTATTAGAGCTTCAGCTTCAGCATCAGTCCTTTCAATGAATATTCAGGGTTGATTTCCTTTCAGATTGACTGGTTTGATCTCCTCAATGTCCAAGGGACTCTCAAGAGTCTTCCGCAGCACCACAGTTTGAAGGCATCAATTCTTTAGTGCTCAGCCTTCTTTATGGTCCAACTCTCACATCCATATGTAACTCCTGGAAAAAAGATACCTCTGATTATACAGACCTTTGTTGGCAAAATGAAGTCTCTGCTTTTTGATATGCAGTCTAGGTTTGTCATAGTTTTCCTTCCAAGGAGCAGGTGTCTTTTAATTTCATAGCTGCCATCACCATCTGCAGTGATTTTGTAGACCAAGAAAATAAAGTCTGTCACTGTTCCCACTTTCCCCCATCTCTTTTCCAGGAGGTCATGGGACTGGATGCCATGATCTAATTTTTTTTGGATGTTGAGTTTGAAGCCAACTTTTTTGCTCTCCTTTTTCACCCACATCAAGAGGCTCTTTAGTTCCTCTTTACTTTCTGCCATTAGGATGGTATCATCTGCATATCTGAGGTTGTTGATATATCTCCCAGCAATCTTGATTCCAGCTTGAGCTTCATCCTGCCTGGCATTTTGCATGATATACTCTGCATATAAGTTAAATAAGCAGGGTAACAATATATAGCCTTGACGTACTCCTTTCCCAATTTTGAACCAGTCTGTTGTTCCATGTCTGGTTCTAACTGTTGATTCTTAACCCACATACAGGTTTCTCAGGACACAGGTAAGGTGGTCGGGTACCCCCATCTCTTTAAGAATTCTCCTCCATTAGTTTTTATCCATACAGTCCAAGGCTTTAGCATAGTCAGTCAGGCAGAAGTAGATTTTTTTCTGGAATTCTCTTGCTTTCTCCATGATCCAATGAATGTTGGCAATTTGACCTATGGTTCCTCTGCCTTTTCAAAACCCAGCTTGTACATCTGAAATTTCTTGGTTCCCATACTGCTGAAGCCTAGCTTGAAGGATTTTGAGCATAACCTTGCTAGCATGATCCCTTCATGGATCACAGCTTTGTTGTGGTGAAGGGGCTT